>JAOXJP010113574.1:0-14049 GCA_025762735.1 Platanus orientalis
CGTGTCACCCAACGCTCTGGTGCTTCTATTTCACTACAATAAAAGCGCTCCAAGAAATCCGATTTGATCATCCCTTTCAATGTCAGACTATTTCGGTCACCTCTAATCAGTATGTAATCATGACTTACCATCTCATCTCTAGAGCATTTCTTTTAGTGTCCGAATCAATAGTGTGCTCAAGAAGTGTGGAGTGTTTTCACAACACAAATAGTCGAGCCAACTCAACTCTTTGAGATAAGCAAATTTCTCGAAAGAGAATGAGATATCTAGAGGAGTGAAGACTGGAGAGTTCAAGGCCAACGCCGAGTTTTACAGTCAAGATGTAAGGAGGTAACGAAGATGATGATGATTAAATATGAGGGAAGGAGTGAGAGAGAAGAACCCGTGAAGGCCACTAGGTGGAAGGTGCAAGAGCTTGGCTCACTTTCCTTCCGAGACCCGTCTCTGCCATGACACGGCTCTCCCTTCTTCAAACTCTCTTTAGCAACTAGCCTTCTCTTACACCCACGTTCACAATATATAAATAGAGAGGGAGAGAATCGCCAGCTCCCAGGGCATTTGCCCAGCTGCATGGAACATGGTCAACCTTGTTGAGCTGTTCAACATTTGAGACGCTGGGTGAACAGCATGGGACGACCAAGTTTATTCATGGTTTAGGAATATCAACAGGTTGGTGAGGATCAAAATATGTTTTATAGCTCAAAATGGAAAGGATCAGGCTTTATCAGGTTGGGCAGAGTGGCCTGTTTCTTTCTCTCAGGCTTTCACCAAAAAGGAAAGCAACAGGACAGGAAGAGAGATGTCTACGATTGCTCTGTTCACCAAAAATGAGCTATTCTTCTATATCAACGATGCAGTCGTCCATATCCAGCCCTTCCGTGCCTTGAATGAGAGCAACTTCTAACTCAGAGCTTCTGTTTTCTTTACTGTCTGCATGTCTTTTGCTGGATTCACCTTCCTCCATTATCTCTCTCAAAACGAAGCTGAAATGTCGTTGAGACGAAAACCCTTGCCCAAGCAAGAGGATGGGCTTGCATCCCCAGAGGAACCAGATGAGAGACACCGAATTTTAGGTATTCCTCTCATTTTTTTTATTGTAAGATAATTTATGTTTATAGGAACAGTAACAAGGAGTCCCATAGAATGGCCCAAGGTTTTACATATGGAGGAAGGACAAGTCTTTTTTTTTTTTCCCCTCTTAGTAATGAAGTTAGCCCTTTTACAAAATAATACATAAATGATGTTGATGTTGCAATAGAATGGACACTGGAGCTAGTATATAGCAATTCTCATGAGTCATAACTCTTCTTTTGTTGGTCAATGGCATCTCAACTGGGCAACATAGATATGATGATTCAATGATGAGAATATATGCTTTCATTTCTGCTGGTTGTACAATTAGGCTGCGTTTGGATTTAGGGATTTATGGAAAGGGTTTAATTGTTCATACTTTGAATTTCATTTCCATAGTCCGGTCTGACAGAGGTCCCTCTCTTTAGCTCTCACTAACGCACAAGGGCACATACAAAAGGATGGGGCAAAGAAAGCATGTATGCAGGGATTATAGAAAACAACAAAAGATCATACAAATAGCCTCTATGTCACCTACTCTTATCTTCGTTTAAGAATTTCTTGAAATGACCTTTTCTCTTTCTTTTTTAATTTTAGTGAAAAAAAATAGGTGTGTTGAAGATAAGAACCCTAGAGCTGTTGCCTAGCGCATCTACATATTTAGTGACAGAAGATGACCTTGAGCTCACGAGGAGACGAATAGTCATGTTTGTGTGACGGGGTATCATGGGCGTACGTGAACATGACATGCATTCTTGAAGAATTCAGAGTAACTGGATGTCTTGCATGTCTAATTGTAATGGTCCTTGTATAATAGCTCGTCTGACATTTTCTCTTCCACTGGATCATATATTCTTGGTTAAAACGCCATTTCAATGCCTTTATTTGGTTGATTATGTTATATTCTATGATTTTCTGAGATCCAGAGATAACAACTTTTTTTGGGTTCCGTGGTTTCTTCTGCAAACTAAATCTATGTCTTAGCAGTAACGGCTTCCACATTTAATAATATTTTGATAATTTTTTAAAAGGGTTAAAGCTATTTGTTCTTTTTCCAAGATTGTTGAATTTTCGTCAAGAAAAATAGTGTGTTCTTTTTCTTTCCCATTTTTCTTCAAATATCTGTTTGGAGATTGAAGAGGGATGAATGGCATGGGTAAGCAAATACCTTGCCATTAGTGGCACCTATTCTTGTTGCCTTTCCCGGTGAAGAGAGGGGGCATGAAATCTATTAGGGGTGGGTGGTGAGATCACTTCTTGTATGTGCTACTGTGATCTTGTTTAAGGGGTTCATAATGAAAGAAGGGCATCGCTTGTTCCTAGGTTTTTCACATAAGATTTGAAGAAATTTGTTATGTCTGCATTTGAATGGCAATTGAATTCCATCCATTTGATTGTGCATCCAAACAGCAGAATACCCATTTCTATGAAATTGAATTTAGTAGCTCTTTTCCCTTGGAATTCAATTCAATAGGTCAATTTCAATTCCATAAATCCAAACGGAGCCTTATAGTTTCATTCTCACAAATAGTTTTTCCTGGGTTTAGAACGATAAAGGATCGAGTTTTCTTGCAACTTATTATTGTAATTTGCTGTAGGGTTTAGGTGTGTTTAGTTTTCTTGATTTTTACTTATTTGTTTGTTCATAAATTTTCCTGAAACTTGGCGTTATTTGATTTTTTTTTTTCCTATTGGGATACGAGTTGTAGGGTTTCAGGGGCATCTTGGATTTTGTCGTGTTAGCCCGGTCTGCCCCTTCCCCTATTGGTGGGGCACCTGAAAATAGTTGCATTTCTATTTATTTTGTTTCTCAATTGATTCTAATGCGATATTTATTTATTTTTCCTCCTCTTTAGTTTACCGCTTTTAATACAACATGGGAGAAGAGTCAGCTAGCACCTCGCAGGATGCCCGGGATGAAGGTTAGTGAATTGTTTAGGTTGTGAAGAGGAATAAATAGTCTGTTATTATTTATCCAGAAAAAGAAAAGAAAAAGTCTGTTACTACTATAACTGCCTTTTGGTCATGAAAAGATAAGCTACTTTTCTTCACATTTGTAATCTAAAGAAACATTGTTGATAGCCTTGCTTGTGACCAGCACTGTGTATTGTCTTTGTATTACATAGAAAATTTATTGTCATAGAAAGGAAGTGATGGAAATACCCTTTAAAGTAGAAAAAGCAAGGAAGGTAACAGTTTTCGGGAATGGAAAAAAAGCAAGTGTTAGTGGCTTTGTCAACACTAAATCTTTTGTTGCGGACACACCTTTAGTCTTGAATTACTGTATGTTTTCTGATAAGTTACAAAGTTTTATTAGGACAAATGAAGAAATTGGTGAGAGAAGAGAGATCCATGTCTGCAAACCTTCTTTACATTGCTTTAGCTATGTAACATTATGCTGGTGTAGTACTTGGACAGAATTTGTATAGCTTTGAACAAGGGTTAGGGTTGCCCAAAGGATCTCATATCTTAAGGAGAGTTAGGGAAAAGAGTGAAAGAATCAATCTACAGAATTTAGAAGAAATTAGAGAAGGAAAATAAGGAGAAATAACACTGCTGGGTTAGATTCTAGGAAATCTGGGTAATAGGTGGGAAAAGACCAAAATACCCCTGACAAGGTGTCAGAAGGGTATTAGTATTAGGTTGGTCTAGAAGGATTATACATGAAAAATTTGAGGTCAAATAGAGAAGTGTAGGTATATGCAACTTATAAAAACACTGGCTGTTTGCAGAATTTCAATAAGAACAAGAAAACCTTAAAGAATTAGGGTTTGACTAAACAGAAACCAGCAGATGGCAAAGATACTAAAACAGAATTTGAGGGATTTTATTAGCAGGAGATAGATGAGAAAAACCTTAATAAAAAGAATCAAGAGAGGTCTGTTTTGGTAGGAGCGATTGTTATGGAGAGATAACCCAGAATTTGTAGAAAGGAAGTCTTAACAATTAAGGTTAATTCAACAGAATTCCCAGCAAAACAGAATGCTATTCCAGAGGATTTAAGAGGAATATAAAGCACATAGGTAGGGGAAAAAACCCCCACAAAAACAAGTCAAGAATACCTGTTCTATAAGGGGGCAATTTGACCAAGAAGTGGCTTGGAATTCCTTCAGCCATGTGTCTATCTGAACCTGTATGTTCCTGGAGCTCAGCAGCTTCAGCTTTATAGAATTCAGTCCACGTGAAGACCTTGATAGTAGCACAGCCAGTGAGGAATGGTATGGATAGAAGGAGGCATGAAGAAAAATAAGGTATGGGAGACAAGAAGAAGCAAGGAGAAGGTAGGGAGGGAAGAAGCCCAATAGTACCAACTAATTGGGAGGGGGAAGAACTAGAGGCTACAATCCCTAGGGTTTCACACGGCTACAACTATGAGAAGAGAGGGGAAAACCCAATTTTTTCTTTATTAATCCACGTCTACCAAGTACAAATCGTGCAACCCTATATATACCCTAAGGATTTGGTACGACCCCTTAAGGTGAGACTAAGTCAGCCCGGCATCAGGGGCTGATACATCAGTGCTGAAAAGTGAAAAGCATCTCCCAAAAAGTGTAAATCACTTTTTTTTGGTGCTGATGTGTTGGACCCTGATGATGGGCTGACTTAATCTCACCTTAAGGGGGTCACACCAAATCTGAGGCATACAAAACAGAAAGAAAATAGAAAGAATTAAATTAGCAATTCTTACTTTAACAAGGATACTTGCTGCCTAAGACTTGCTAAAACAAAAAACTACTAAAACTAAGACTTTCTAAAAACAAAACTACTCCCTATTAGGAGCTGTCGACCAGCCCCATAAAAGAGGGGCCCACAGTTGAATTTTTGACTCAAATAAAGACAAAATACTACTATAGTAGGCTGTTGTCCAACCATTTTCTACCTATTATACTCTTGGCTTCTCAGCCTTATTACAAGCATAACCTCATGAATAAAACCCCCTAAGTACCCATGGTATTAAAGCCTTATTACATTGATATCCCAACCCCTAAAAAATCTAAAATAATCCACACATTGGGCATGTCTTGAATCTTGCTCTCATATGGGGTGGCACATAAAGAAGCCTCTTGATGTTATCTGCATCAGAGTGCTTGGACAAACTCAGGCTGGATAGTTCCTCACTGAACATGATTCCACGTTTGACATTCATCAATTGTGCGGACAAACCAGATGAAATTCTAGCATTTTCTGATGCCAAATGCTCACATATGGTGGAGGGAAGGGAATGCACTAAAGATGAAAATGCTGACAAAAGAGTTTATAAATGAATATAAAAAAGTATGGTGAGACACCAGAAGGTAAGTATGGCAAAAAATTATCTATAATTCCTTACAATAACTTCATGAAAGAAAATTTTGAGTTTGCCTAATTTATCATATTACGGTTCCTGCAGTTTAGTGCTTACCTCTTTGAAAGCATTGGCTTTTGGGTAACGGTCAGGTTCCCCAAAAAAAGAAGGATGGGGCAGATGAGTACTGTAATTTAAACACGATTTATGTAAACTTTTAACTGGATTCCTAGACCACAACAATTTTTTGTTCACCTATTAGGTAATGAAGTCATACTCCAACTCATTTTGGCGTGTCAAAAACTTGTTCACGGTTTGACTGGTGTTGTTCTGAGTAGAGATTGGTTTTTGATGTACAATTGTACATACATAGCATGGATATACACACACATATACCTTTTTTTTGATGAGACAAATATGTATTGACAGATACTCACACACATATCTAAGGTATAAGATAGAAATTATAATATAATGATGGGGAGTCTTGACTCTTTTGACCATAATTTTTCTTAGAAGGATATAATGATTAATGAATGTTATTGCAGTGCCCATTTTTTTTATATTTAATTTTTTTGCGCTGTTATATTGTTAGAATATTATTAAATTTATATTTGACACAAAAAACTCCACCAGTTTCTGTGTTTAAATGATTTATAATTTTTTGCGCTGCCAGTCCTAAGTGTCGATAAAGGAGGGTTGTGTCAGGTCTCAAACTATTTCAACATGAGTCTTATTTGGATAAGGCTTTAGTATTTGTTCCTGTTGTAATATTTAAAGAAAAGAAGAAGATAATATTAAACATTATTAACCGCCAAGTATAATGGGATAACAGTTGTAATAACAGAAATAATGGTTCATATTTTTCTAGCATTATCTAACAACATAATATAATGGTCCTAGGCCTAACACTGTTCAATCGTTACTACAGCTGTTTTAAAAACTACGCACATTCCACACTCATGTATTTGGGTTACTGCTCTTGTGTTAAGTTCCTGACTATATCCTCTGTTGATTTATCAATTTATATGATCTCATTCAGGGTTCTGGAATGACATACTTTTGTTTGGCTGGTTCTGAATTTTTGACTTGGCAGATGACGAGGATGACTATGAGGAGGCTGGTGGAGGGAACCGACTGTTGGGATTTATGTTTGGCAATGTTGATGACTCGGGTGATCTTGATGTCGATTACCTTGATGAGGCAAATCTCTCTCTCTCTCTCTCTCTCTCTCTCTCTTCCTTTCCTTTAGTGTGTGTGTGTGTGTATAGTTGCTATTAGAGAGCAGTGACAAATATAGGTTTTCAAAAATAGACATTTTCTTGGATTTGATCAAAATGATGTGTAGTTCTGATGCAGGATGATAAGCTCTGCTACCAATGTTAGTATAGGACAGTCTAGTGGCTGTTATATCTTGTTGATATGGGCCCAAATAGATGTTGTGGAAGTGTAGGACAGAATTTAGGGTTTCAAGAATATAGGTTAGGAACTTAGGATTACTCAAATATTCTCAAACTTAAAAGACAATTAAGGAAAGAAGTAGGGAATCAAACTAGAAGAATTCAGGATGGATAGAGGAAGGAAAGAAGGAGAAAACTATGAGAGAAGTGCTGATTTAGGGTTTCTGGAAATTGTGGGCAGAATGGTAAAATTACCAAAATACCCATGCATACCCGTAAGGAAATTTTGAATATTTACAGGGTATTAGATAGATGGAAAAGTGATGTGCATGATTCTGATGAATAAAAAGTATAAGAAACATATAAACGAACAGTCTGCAGTAACACTTTGAGCAAATTAACATAAAACAGATGAAGGTTTCTTAATCAGAAACTTAGCAGAACATAGGGAGACTAAAAGGGAGTTTCAGAGATTAGAAGGTTGACAGGTTGGGGAAGAAAACCCTAAATTGAAGACAGTCAAAAGTCCTCTCTAAGGTGGGGCGATTTCAGAAGAATATGCACACTGGAATTTTATAAAGTAAGCACTTCAGTTTTAGAATTAAGTATCCAGAAAACAGAAGAAAACCTTTAAAGAAATTCTTGGAATTATGTAGGGAATAGAGTAATGAAGAAAATCTGAACAAAGATAGCAAAAAATACCTTCTACTAAGAGGGATGATTTGATCAATAATCACAGCCCAGAACAACCCAGCCAGCGGGTATATTTCTGCAGTGCAGAATTATTGCTCTCAGAACATCCATCAGCTTGTATTCTTTAGCCAAAAGGGACTGTAGTGAAGCTCCAGCAGCTTGAGATCAATAGGGAGTAGAAAAGAAAGAATGTAGAAGGAAAATAATGAAGAATAAGGTAGAAGGATAAGGAAGAGAGGAGATGAAAATAAACCTAACAGCTACAACTGATTGGGGCTACAACTCTAAGGTTTCTAATCGGTACAACCAATAGAGAAAGTGTAAAACTTCAATAAAATTTTATTCAATCCATGTATACTCAATACAAAAACGTGCAGCCCTATATATAGGTTCTAAACACTTAGAAAATAACAAGAACTAAATTAGAAAGTCCTAAATAAACTAGTTTACTTGCTACCTAAGACTTTCCTAAACCCAAAACTACTAAAACATTGACCTTCTAGAAACAAAACTACTAAAAATTTCATCCCAACTAGGTGCTGTCGACCAGCTATGTGTAGGCCCCACTTGTTGACCTTTTGAACCACAAAAAACAAGAAATTACCCTTGGCCTTTTAGTCTTGTTACAAGAATACCCTTTGCATAAAAACCTCTAAAGACCCATGACATTAATAGCCTTATTACAAGTGTCCCACAGCTCCTAAACACCTAACAAAAACCCACACTTTGCATAAGTCTTGAACCTTGCTCTCTTGTGTGGAGGAACATACGAGAGCCTCTTTAGGTTGTCTGCATCAAGTTCCATGTGTGTTCTTGAAAATGCCTTTGTTCATGGTTTTCTTTATTGGAGCACAGTTAAAGATATGGCTGGCATTACATGTCATCACTTTGATTTATTTTCTACAAGGGTTGATGTATATGTAGATGATGTTCGTGTGAATATTGATTCTTTCATGAAAATTTGATAAAATACGGTTTGTACCTTGCATTGCCACAATCATGGCTGAACACTTGGTTTCAAGTGCCCATTATGGTAAAACATGGATATTATTTGGGGTTGGGAATACTAAGTGCTTATTAACTGCAAAAGATTGCATGATAAATAAATGTTGGATCTAATAATGCTATAACCAATTTCGAAGGTGTGCTACATTTAGTGGCAACAAAGTCCAGGCTTACTCAAATTCACAAACTCAATATCTGACAATTCAGATTTTAGATGCTAAAATTTAAACATAATAGATGAAGTTGTAACTTGTAAGAGTGGAATGAAGATTAGTTAGTGAGTACTCATTTGATATCCAAAACTTGAATTAGCTAATAGAAAAGATAAAGGATCTTTGGCTGTTCCATGGTTCATGAATATACAAGAATGATGAACAGACAGGCTTTAATCACTGTTATCAGATCAGAACTGCCCTTGATGCAGGTAGTGCAACAATCCTCTCCAGTGGTGAACACCATCACTTTCAATCTCGATTGCTGCTCCAGAGGAAACCCTGCAGATAGTTCGGGAACTAATATTCATGTGTTTCTTGGTCGCATTGGAGTGGGGTTTTCAGTTAGATCTGAAACTAGTGCTGCCTTTTCTAGATTGTGATCAGCCCATATTACAAGCATTCATTTTTTGTTGGTTGAGAGGGATTCGGCTGCAGTGATCACTGCTAACTTCTGACTTGGATTTCTTGGAGACTCTTCCATCTCATTTGTGAAGCTCTCCACTTGGCATCCAGTGGATGCCAAGATTGGCTATATCTTTATTAAGTGATTTAACTCCCTGATTTTTTGTGATATTGGTTGTTTCATGTTCCTTTCTTGTCTGGGGTCCTCTCTGACCCCTCTTTTCTTCTTCTTTGATTCTATTTTATCATTTTCCCATTAATAAAATTCTCTGTTTTTTATTGTGCAATTGATTATGATTGGTGTGATTGGGGTTCTCTCTGGAAAATCTGAGCAGGGGGGCTAATTAGTCTACTTTGGAGAGGACTTAGTTGGGGTCCTATTTTCTGAGAAAGGAAGCACTGACATATCGGTCTATCATCACAGAGTCATCTCTTCCATTGGTGCAGATGATGTCTCTCTGGGGGAGAGATGTGGAGGGAGAGACCAACACCTAGGTCATGTTAAGTACTTAGATTTTTTGATCCCAGGAGGCATTTTTTTTGTTCTTCTTTTGTTCTCTTTTTGATAAGAAAAAGAGAAATGCATTCAAATATAGATAAGAAAACTAAAAAAGGCAAGAAGGGGACAAGGCATCCCCACTATACAATGGCGCCAGAGAAAAAAACAGCACTAAAGCCAAATAAGGCAGTCCCCCAACGACAAAAAAACTAAGTTTTTTTTTGGAGAGGTAAATGATACAAATTTATTGAAAGCCGAAACAACAAAAAAGGAGAGCACAACAAAACAAAGGCCCGTCAGCAAGAAGGTGAGAGGCCAAAAAGGAACACAAAAAAGAAAGCGACAACCAAGAAACAAACAAGCCCCATGACAAAACACCCACATTACAGCTCCTCCCGCCAAAAGGAAACCCAGACCGATTCCTCGGAATCCGACCGAATAGCAACCCAATCAAACAAAAAACTATAAATATATAGAAAGATCTAATCTGAGCCCCTGACTTATCCTAAAAAATCCTAGAGTTCCTCTCATTCCAGAGGCCCCAACAAACCGCCCCCCGAAGGTAAGACCAAATAGTAGCTGGAAGACCCTCCAACTCAACCAAAGAAAAGATCACAAAAATAGGGAGGGAAAGACCAACAAATACGAAGATGGGAGAGAAAGAAACTGCAAATCACATAAGCCATGTCATAGTGAAGAAAAGATGACCAACCGACTCCTTCAGGCAAAAAATACATCCTTGTAACCCGATGAACATCCCCCAATCCAGGAGTTTTTTTGACTAGATTAAGAAGCCAGAACCTCTACTGCCAGTTCGGCAGGAGGAAGAATGCATTGTTAAGGTGATTAAACTTTTGGGCATCCAATTTTCCAGGGGTGATAATCAAGCCTTTGACTGATTTAAAAGTTTAGAGGAATACGGTCTATTTCAGAATGCAGAGGAGGGGGTTAAGTGTGATGTCTCAGAGGTTGGACATGTGCTTGGGCCCCGGGTGAGGGCAAGGACTTTGAGAACATTGAAACCTCGCCCTCTAGAAGAGGTAGTGGATCAAAAGGATCCTCACTAGGGGTTGTGGCTGGGGTAGGGGTTGATGGGGCAAAGGTCCTACTTCTTGATTCCATTTGGCTTTTTGTCTGTCTACGGGTGGTGGTTAATGGGGGGAGGAAGTTTTGTTTGGAGGGGGACTGTTTGGCTGGGAGGTTGTTCTCTTGTCGGGTGTAGGGTGAGGATAGGGGTGCTGGTTTGAGGGGTGTATGTTTGAGTGTGTTGAATGTAGTGTTTAGGTGGGGTTTCCTTATTTATTGTTTCTAATGGGAGCTAGTTCTCATTGTAATCTGTTCTTCCTAATACTTTTTGAGTGTCTTTCAACAACTGTTTTCTTTCTTTTTGTTTTTAATAAAACTATGACATATAAATGAAAAAAAAGAAGCTTGATTGGGTTTTTGATGTCTGATTCAAATATTGATTGAACCATAGATTTAAAATTGACACCTTTTTGTAAACTTAGGCCGAAATGTGTTAGTTTGGTGATAACTTATGAATATTTTTTCAACATTGACTGAAATTTTACATTTTTTTTTTGTTAAAAAAATTAGAATTGGTTGATTCTCTTCTTTCAGAAGAAGGGAGATATTATAAATACCTGTTTAATCGATCTTCCCCTTTCAGTTTCATGAGTCTTCAATTGATCCATCTCCTATTTTTTGGTTTGATGAATATTTGATCTTCCCTCTCTTGATCTTTGTTCTTTGTTGCTCAGAGAGAAGCAAGAAGGAATAAAAGGAAAGAACAAGACCCTGAAAATTCAATGGTTCCAGGTGTATACATGTGTCCTACACTTTTAAGTGTATACACAAGTTTGTACAAATGGGAAGTTCTCAGTCCCTTCCCCATTTGTATAGGTTTGGTTTCTTTCATGAACTCTTATACTGTTACATATGAAAAAGTGATCTTATTGTATTAAGATTATATACACAGCTTAGTTGTATACTTGTATGCCCTCTAGAATCTAGAGACATGAATTTTTTTGGGTAAACCATGGCTATTAAAAGTATTAAAACAAGATTTGGAATTACACAGTTAATATATAAGTGCTTTTCATAAAAAAAGTTAATATATAAGTGCCGTGTCTAATGCAGGGGCATTTTCACACTGGGCTCGAGTGGGGTAGCCTGTGAGAGACCGGGAGCACACTCGGGGTGGGGCGACTCGTGAGAGGTCAGACCTATGAGAGGTGGGGCCCACAAATGAGGGTTCGACTGAGGGCCTAGCCTAGCTTGGGCTATAAGATAAAGGGATTGATTTGCCTCCCTCTATCAGTTTGAGTTTTTAGAGAAAGTGGGTTGGTTGTCTTGTATCAAAGTGGTATCAGAGCAAGAGGTCTGGTGTTTGAAACTCCTCACTGGGGGTGATTAATGCAGGGGCATTTTCACACTGGGCTCGAGTGGGGCAACCTATGAAAGATAGGGGCACACTTGGGGTGGGGCGACTTGTGAGAGGTGGGATCCATGAGAGGTGGGTCCCACGAATAAGGGTTCAACCGAGGGCTTGGCCTAGTCTAGGTTATAAGATAAAGGGATTGATTCGCCTCCCTCTATCAGTTCGAGCTTTTAGAGAAAGTGGTTGGTCGTCCTGCATCAAAGTGGTATTAGAGCAAGAGGTCTCGTGTTTGAAACTCCTCACTGGGGGTGATTAATGCAGGGGCATTTTCACACTGGGCTCAAGTGGGGCAACCTGTGAGAGACGGGGCACACTTGGGGTGGGGCGACTCATGATAGGCGGGACCCATGAGAGGTGATGCTCACGAATGAGGGTTCGACCGAGGGCCTAACCTAGCTTAGGCTATAAGATAAAGGGATTGATTCGCCTTCCTCTATCAGTTCGAGCTTTTAGAGAAAGTGGTTGGTCGTCCTGCATCAGTGTCAAATAACTCACCAACCCAAACAACAACAACAAACAGCCTTATCCCAACTATTTGGGGTCGGCTAACTCACCAACCCAAACAAGGGTAAATAATTTATGAGTATAATGCAACACAAAATCAAACCTATGACAATATTTTACAACTTATCCCTAAAATAAAAAAAACGATGTATACAAACATTATTAGGAGTTGCAGCCCCAAGGTGGGGTGCATTGGTTAAAATAATAATCATAAAACTATTTATTTTGTATTTTACCATTTAAAATTAGTATTGTAAGTGGGACCCATAAATCATGATCTGATTAGGCTAAGTCCTTCACAGGAATTGCGTTGGCCAGAAAATCAGCATAATTGAGTTATTGTTTAACCCTTGATCTGATCAGGTCCCCTTCTTAGAAATGAAGATTTAAGGAGGTGGCCTATCCTTTTCAGGTTCAAGGCAATGTGGATGGAAAGTAGCAACTTAAGGGATCTAGTTATAATTGGTGGACTGCTTTTAATCATCTGGGAACTTATTTATTGTTCTGAGCCCTGTTCTGGAATTACCAGTTTAAACAGTTGATACATTTACTTGATCTTTTAATACTTGCTGTCCTCTAGTACATTCCTCTGCCACCAGCCTGAGAATCCACACACACACACACACACACACAAATATCCATACATTGCCTTTTATGCTGGTATATATATATATATATGTATATATATATATATACATAGCCTTTTATGCTGGCTGGAATATTCTCACTGCTACCCTTATAACTACTGCTCAGGTTCCTCCAGAACCCCATTCCCCTGCTGTTATAACCATTTCCAGCTTCTGTGTTGGGTTTAATATGAAACAATATGGCCTGACCCCCATATCTTGAAACTAGTAACCTCTGTATTCCAGCTTAAACCCTGCTGCCATCAGTCCTAATCCCAAGTACCGCAGTTCATATTTTGAACCTGTTAACAGCTACAAACCCTGTTCTCCAGTCTCCTCTATTCTAGTTATAGGTTTATAAAAGGATCTTCATTATATTGAATAATGTGCTGAATTCTTTAGTCTGAAGGTAACCTTTATATTTGCATGAAATCTGATCAGTTTTTGCACTTTATTTGGGTTCAATTTTTATCTGTTGGGTTGTGAGTTTACCATAGTTCTCACTTGATCTAGAATTGCACTTGATTAGGGAGTAGGAATCCTGTTTGTAATTACTTATTGCTTGGATTAATTGACGTTGATCTCTTATTGCATCTGTGTTCACATGTATGCTGCATCACCTCGGGCCGGCCCACTTGTTTCAAAAAATTCAAATAATGACTATAAGTTTTGAACTCAAGACCTATCTTTACTAAATGGACACTTTAACCAACTGAGATACAATATTCTTTTGATTTTAAAAGGCTTACAAAAGTATATATATTTAAGTTATATGAATTGGTTAATATAAAAAATCGTTGATTTCAATGATAATTGAATTTAGTATCTTTTGCAAAGTAGCATTCTTACCAACTGAGCTAAGTGTATATATATATATATATATATATATATATATATATATAAAGTATA
>JAOXJP010113585.1:0-14048 GCA_025762735.1 Platanus orientalis
TTAAAAGTTATGTAACTATCTGTTTCATTTTAATTTGTGCAAAAGTCTTGATCTGTTATTCTTTAGTTTATTGTTACCCACTGAGTTTGTCAAACTTACCCCAAATTTGACACTACAGATGATGAGGAGATAGCTGCATAGTAATGTTGGTAGACAGGATTAGAGAATTAGAAAATTAGATATATGCTACGAAACATTTAGACATTACTTTATTTTATTTTAGTTTATTTGAAAATAATGTAATAAGTTATTGGATTTTGGTTTAGGCTTGATATTTGATTTTTAGATGATAGTTTAATTTATGTCAGACTATTAGTTCATGTAAATGGGAATGCTAGGACATGATTATGGATTATTTTCAAGTTTATGGAATTATATAAATTTTATTACAAGTTGATTATGGGATATGGATGGTTATGATTTATGATATGTAATTCTATTGCGTATGAATGAAAAGAATGAGTGGAAATTTTTTTATGAAATTTACAGATTAAGAAAGAATGAATGAATGTTTAATGTCATGTGCCGAAATTTATGACCCTTCTAGTGTGGGTTTTGGGGCTCGACATCCATAAGATATATCAACACTCTAGAGAGGGAAAGGGAGGAGTTGAGAGATGAGGTTGCTCAGTTAAGGTGAAGGCGAAGAAAGACTAATGAAGGGCAAGATGGTGTCGTAGGTGGTCTGCCCTATGCTACCCCGACTGCTTGAGGATTTTCTTATTCTTCTTTAAAGATCCTCTTTTTGCCTCTTCTAATCTTCTCTCAATTTCATTTTTGTTTCTTTTGTTCTTCGACTAGCTTCAAGGCATATTTCTTTTTCTTGTCTACTAGTAATTTTCTTCTTTTTTTGAATGTAAAAGTAATCTCATTTTCTCTTTTATTTTTCTTCCGTTCTTCTTCTGCCACAGTGAGTCTTCCTAAGTGATTTCTGCATGTAAATGGTCCCTTTGACGGGGTAGTTGATGACAAATGTATAGTTTCTAAACAAAGAGTAAATCTCTTTCTTGTATCAGCCATATGGCTTGCAGTCTTTTGTTTTTTTGAACAGAAAGCTTGAGATTTTTCATATAAGCATGTTGTGGTTGACTGTCTGCTCTGTAGATGTAATTTTTGATGTTGTGACAAGCATGGACCCAGCTAGATATCCTTTGTAGATAAGGTGTTTGAATTCCACAAGGATGATTGCATACTTATTACAGGTTTTTGATGCCTGATAAATAGGGCTAATGTGGCCCCACTTAACAAAGCTAGTAATCTACCAATTGTAGGGTCTTAGTTCCTACTAAGTAGGGCATGTCTTGCTTCACTTAACGAAGCTGATTTTGAAGCCTAGCAAGTAGGGCTTATTTTGCTCCACTTATCGGAGTTGATTTTGGTGCCTAGCGAGTAGGGCTTATTTTGCTCCACAAAATGAAGCTGATTTTCTTAACTCGGAAGGGCTGCTCCCAAAATTAGGGCTGCCTAGTTGTTCGATTCTACGACTTTTGCTCCAACCAAACTAGAGCCTGTTTTTCCTAACCTAGAAGGGTTGTTTTGCTGCTTCCATGGTCAAGAGTGTCTAGCTATTCAATTCTAGTTCTTTTACTTCAACCAAACTAGAGCATGTTTGCCAACCTTAAGTTGGTTTTAGGGCCTTGTACCCCAGTTTTAATTTTGTTTTGGAAAAGATAACATGAAGAAGGAGAGGAATAGTACCCTATTTATGATATTTCTCAAATGAGTTACGTTCCAGGGTCTGGGGAGCTGTCTTTCATCTAATGTTTGGAGTTTATATGCCCCTAGATATCCTTTTTATTGGAGTAAATAGGGTCCTTCTCAGTTTAGGCCCATCTTTCCTTGGCCCTGCTCCTTAGTGTTCTTGAAGACTCTTCTACGGACTAGTTCTCCTTCTTGAAATTCTTTTTTTTTTCTAACCTTTTGATGATGGTACTTTATGAGCTTCTGATGGTGAGCTACAATCCTGACTTGAGCTTTTTCTCTCTTTTCTTCTAGTAAGTCTAAGCATAGAACCAATTGATGTTCATTTCTTGGAATATTTGAAATTGTGGTCCATGATTTAGGCTCTTGTACTTCAATAGGTATGATGGTTTCCATGTCATATGCCAAGGAAAAAGGTATTTCTTATGTGGGTTGTCTTTTGGTGGTACGACATGCCCATAACACTCCTGGTAGCTCTTCGACTCATCTTCCTTTAGCAGCATCCAAATGCTTTTTGAGACAATCCAATATTGTTTTGTTGGATGTCTCTGCTTGGTCATTCTCTTGAGGATATCTTGGTATAGAGTAACGGTTAGCTATCTTATACCTTTCACAAAAACTTATGAACTGCCTATGATCAAACGGTTATCCATTGTCAGTGATCAACGCTCTTAGGATTCCAAATCTGCATATTATGTACTTTCAAATGAAGTTTTTGAGCTCTATCTCCCTTATTCTAATGTAGGCTTTTGCTTCAATCCATTTGGTGAAGTAGTATGTGGCCACCAAGAGGTATCATTTTTTACCAAGGGTAGTTGGTATGGGTCAATTATGTCCAACCCCCATTGAACGAAGGGCCAAGGGCTATTGATAGGCTTAAGTTCTTAGGCCAGTTGATGAGTCATTGGTACATACCTTTGACACTTGTCACATTTTTTGACAAATTCTTGTGTATCTTTCAACATATAGGGATAGTAGTACCCTTGGGTCATGGATTTGTAGGCCAGGGACCTTCCCCCAGCGTGGTTTCCGCATTTTCCTTTATGGATTTCAACGAGTACATGTTGGGCTTGTTCGGGCCCTAAACATTTTAGGTAAGGGCCAATGTAGGAACTTCTATAAAGTTGGTCATTGATGAGGGTGTACCTTATTGTCCTTTAATGCAACTTTTTGGATTCTTTATCTCCTTTGGGTTGGATTTTGTTTTGTAAATACTATATGATGGGGTCCATCCAGGTGGGCTTGGACTCGATCTACTCGATGTGGTCCACTTGCTAGATTTGTGATATACTTGGTTCCAAGAGATGTATCACTGGGGAATCTTGTGCCCTCCTGATCTCCAATATTGAAGCGAGGCTAGGGAGGGCGTCAACATGGCTGTTTTGTTCTTGTGGAAGCTGTAATAATTCCGTATGATGGAATCTCTTCAGCTCTGCATGAACTACGTTTGAGTAGGATGTCATGTGTGGATCTTTTGGCCCATATTCCCCTTCAATTTGCTTTATCATGAGCTACAAATCACTGTGGATGATAAGACTTTTAGCTCCAAGGTGATGAGCCAATTGAAATCCTATGAGTATGGGTTCGTATTCAGCTTTGCTATTTGAAGCTGGGAAGTCTAACTTTATGGCTTGCTCCATGATTTCTCCCTCTAGGGTGATGAGTACCACATCTACGCCTGTTCCTTTTATATTGGAGGCTCCCTCCACAAAGAGCTTCCAAGTTAACTTTGGAAGTGCCTCTTTTTCTGTGGATTAATTTAGGGGTTCTAGTAAGAATTCTTTTGCCAGGAAATCTGTGATAGCTTACCCTTTTTTGGATGTCTGGGGTTGGTAGCAGATGTGTGCAATGTGCCTACATCCATTCTCAAAAGCTCCTCACTGAGCCAATTAATTTTATTACTTCTCTTTACAAAAGAGATAGGTAATCACAAAAACCTTCCTCATACATTTGGTGCCTCTAGCAAACTTAAGAACTGTCCTCTATGTCTCCAAAGAAGACTAATTAACTACGTCTAGTGTCTCCGGTAGAAGTTCAAAAAATATAATGAAGTATGATTAAAGAAACTAGTTTCTCAATAGTTCTTGTCTCTTTAATAGGATAATATTACTATGTGTGCAATAGTAATACAAAGAGTCGATGCTCTTTAAGTTTCTTACCTCTTAGAAGGCATATTTAACTTTATGGATCACAATCAAGGTGAAAAGACGATGCTCTTAAAGTGTCTTGCCTCTTAGTAGGATGATATGAATATGATAGTTAATCATAGATAAAGCTTTGAGTAGTAATTAACTTAGATTAGTTGATTTTGCTACTAGAATAACAGATATATACTTGAAGAAAACCGATTAAGTAATCAAATCAAAAACTTTGAAGAATACCTTGAATGAGGCTTTGCTTTAAGAGCTTTTCGAAAGGTTCCATGAGTTTGAACTTAATGATCATCCAATCCTTTGGTTTCAATGATGATAGGTAGCACAAGAAGGATTAAAGACGGATCTTGAATGCAGCAGAGTAGCCTTACTTCGATTCTAAAAAATTCTAACACTTTTCTTTCTCGTTCTTATCTCACTTATTTTTGTTATTTTTAAGACAAATTTATAGAGTTCTTAAACCTTAAAAGTGGTTGTGCGAAAAGGTCCAGGAATCCCCCAAAAAAATGGCAAGAAAAAAATATTAAAAAATAATAATTTTTTTCGGTGTTGCATACCCATGATCGATCATGGCCTACCTATGATTGATCATGGAGGTGCAGGGCCATTCTCGCATCTGCGAAAATGTCTTTCTGCTTGATTGATCATGGCTTTATGATCTATCATGGGTTTCCAATGATCGATCATAGGTACTAGATTCCTCTATCTTTGCCTGTTTTGATGATTTTTGCTCTGTAAACCTTTGGCAAGCTGCAAGATCCTTTTCTAAGGTTAGAGAAAAGTCTCATGCTAGTTCCAACCTAGGTTTTGGTTAGTCTTTATGAATTTTAAACCTTTGTACCTTTACCATATACTTGTGAAGTTTAGAACCTTCCTCTGGCTTTTTTTTTATCGATGTTTGGAGCATCTTCAACTGGATTTGGCATGATCTTTGTTCTTCGGCATGATGAATATTTGTCACACACAATGCAAGTCCTAACCCTACTCACTTTTGGCATGGTATTGACAATTCCTCAACAATCTCCCTCTTTGTCAATTCAATGTTAAAAACCATAATTTACTCAAATACATAACAATTTTACAATGAATTCATTTGAAATAAAATTTGCAAACACTCCCCCTTAATTACATATGACACTCCCCTTAAGTAGAAGTCAATCATGGGAGCTTTTTGTGTTTGTGTCCCTTGCATATATATTTTCTTTAATTCCTGCAACTACATCCACAACGAGATACCTTTCTCAAGCATGCATTTAGTCTAAATAGGAATCATAAAAGATAACATGTATAAAATGATGAAATGTATGCAAGATGCAAATTGATTTCAGATTTCTTAAATGTGTGTGTATGTGCTATACTAACTCTCCCCCTTTTTGAAATGAATTGACATAGGCTTTGAAAAAAAAAGTTTGTTCATTCATAGAGTTCAAACTATTACAAACAAACTAAAAAATGTACATGCCAACCCAACAAAGAAAGACACTACATCCTAAGTTCAGGATCAACAACATCATCACCAGGGCCTTCTGAGTCGCTTGAATCCAGAGCAACGAGATCTATATCTTCCCCAATCGGCATGGGTCCACCTGGAGTCCACCTAAACTTTAGGTGTTGAGACAAAATGTATGCTTCTTGTGATTTAAGGTGATATGAAAGTCGCTCTTGCCACACCTCCATCCTGTTCATCTTCTCCACAAACAACTAGTGGATTGTGAATCATCCGTGCATGTCTCCTATTACCTTGAAGATATAAACTCTCTAGTCTCTCCAGGATAATACTTTTGAACTCGTGTTGGGAGAGAGGTACTAGATTTATAGCTGGTTGTGGAGGAGTAGGTACATCCTCATCAGAGGGATCATGGCCAGAATCTCCTAGTGTTGATCCATCATAGGATCAACTACCTTCTTGCTTTTCTCCATCCTCTTAATGGTTCCCTCATTTATGCTTGGGCCAAGTTTGTGAGGGTCAAACTAAAACACAACACCATGTTTTTGCAGAATCCTGGTGATGAGAATCGGATAAATGATGTAGAAACGAACAGTCTTGGCCTTGGCCACCTTGATCATCTTCAAACACATGATGGATGCCAGATCAAGTCACTTATTGCTCGGAATACAGTCAACAACATAGACCATCTCCTCAGTCATGTCCGAACAATGGGTTGTCAGGAAGAAGTTGTAGGTAAACACTCGGTTGAGGAACCATGAAGCCAAAGAACAATCAGAGGTGCTCAGTAAAGTGGTCTAGGCAAAGCTCGTGCCTATGATTCGAGCTGCAATGGTTGAATTCTCTGCCGAAGTCAGAGGCAGAGGTGGAAAAGGTACACCACATTCCCTAATACGGGGAACACCCAACTCCATAGATAAAATGTTCAGACTCAATTTAATCTGGACTCCGTAAACTTTAGAGCCTAGGGATAGATCAATCTCGTTCAACGAATGGGCAATTGCATAGAACATCCGCACCTCCTATTCATGGGCTAAGTTGTCTAACTTGAATAAGGGTAGCCAACCGTAGGCTGTTAGGTGGGATTTTAGTTTAGTCATGACAATGGGTCTCGGTTCGACAAACCGCTCACTAACAATGGATTTTCTATAAAAGCAATGGTGAAAGTTGTCATGAGACTCGCGGTTTCGGAATCCATGTAACCCCAATGGCTGATCCTTCATATGTGGTTGCTTCATCGAACCACCGTCTCCCGAATCATGAACTTGTGCATTTCTCTTAGGTACTGTGGTCCTCTTGATGCGGGGAGCCATGGAGAACTTGTGGATGCCTTAGATTTGGAGTTTTTAAGAAGTATGAGAAACACTAGGAGAGGGCAAAACTAGATTTTGATGGAAAAGGGGAAGGGATTTTGGAGGGGATTAGAGAGGCATTCAAGGGTTGAGATTAGATGGAAAGAAGAGAAAACCCCTTTTTATAAAGAGGGGAAAGCTCCAACGGTAAAAAAAATTCCACATTTAAGACCCCCAAGCCATGATTGGTCATGGAAACTATGATTGATCATGGCAATTTTTTTTTTGTATGATTCTTTTCCCTTCTATAGTTAACCCATGTTGTGACTAATAGTAGTCACACATACCTATGGCACTTTGCAAATACTGAAATCTTTTGGCATCAAGTGGTTTTGTTAAAATGTTTGCCAGTTGATTTTTAGTTTGCACATATTCTAAGGCCACAATCTTATCTTCCACTAATTCTTTGATAAAATGATGACGGATGTCTATATGTTTAGTTCGAGAATGTTGTATTATATTTTTGGATATGTCTATTGCATTGATGTTGGCTACCTATCATGCTTCTGTATAGTTTTGTGTCAACCTCTTCACTAGTTGGATCATTAGTGATTTTACTGCTAATGCATGTGGATGTGTTTGGGGGTTTGGATTCTTGAAGTCCAAACTTGGTTACTAAATCATTGGCAAATTTTAACTGGCTCACAAATAGTCCATTCTCAGTCTGCCTTACCCGTAGACCTAGGAAAAACTTGAGTTCTCCCTCCATACTCATTTCAAATTTAGATTTCGTCAATTGAGCGAAACCATGAGACATCTCTTCACTGGTTGACTCAAAGATGATATCATCTACATTAATTTGTACCATAAGCATATGGCCATTCTCCTTTCTACTAAAGAGTATTTTCTCAACACTCCCCCTATCAAATCCGTGGTCTACTAGGAATTTTGTGAGTTATTCATACCAATCTCTAGGAGCTTGCTTTAACCTATACAAAGCTTTCTTAAGTTTGTACACATGATCCGGTAAAGATGGGTCAACAAACCCATTTGGTTGTTCCACATATACTTCTTCTTGCAAGAGGCCATTAAGGGAAAGCACTCTTCACATCCATCTGATAAAGTTTGAATTTTAAATGACACACTATGGATAAAAGCATTCTAATTGATTATATTCTTGAAATATGAGCAAAAGTCTCCTTAAAGTCAATTCCTTCTACTTGAGCATATCCCTTGGCAACTAGTCTTGTTTTGTTCCTCACAACTGTACCATGTTCATCAACTTTGTTCTTGGAAATCCTTTTGGTTCCAATAACATTTTTATCTTCAGGTTTTTTAGTAAGAGACCACACATCATTTCTAGTAAATTGATTTAGCTCTTTTTGCATGGCATTTATCCACTCTGGATCCTCTAAGGCTTCAACAGTCTTCCTTGGTTCAACCTGTGAAGTAAAACACACGTGACTGATCTAGTTTTGCACTTGGTTGAATGCCCTTGAGTCAATCTATTATCCCTAGGACGTTGATCACCATCTTGAATTCCTACTACTTCATTTTCAGATTCATGGAAGGTGTCTAAAGTAGAGATTTTTTTCTTCATGGATTCGCCTTGAATGTGTGGACTGTCTTCCACATCTTTTTGTTCCTTTTTGTTGTCATCTATCACCACATTGATAGATTCCTCCATGGTGAGAGTTCTTTTGTTAAACACTCTATAGACCCGACTTCTAGAGGAATAGCTAAGAAAATTTGCTTCATTACTCTTAGGCTCAAATTTTCCAAGGTTCTCTTTATCTCTTAAAACATATCAAGGACTAGCGAATATTTTAAAGTACCGAATATTTGGTTTTCTACCATTCCAAATTTCATAGGCAGGTTTTGTTGTTCCTGGCATAAGGTATACCCTGTTGATGATGTAGCAAGTTGTGTTAACCGATTTAGCCCAAAACCTCTTGGCAAGATTCATACTGGAAAACATGACATTTGCCATATTTTACATTGTTCTATTTTTCCTCTTTGCTACCCCATTTTGTTGTGGGGTTTTAGGTGCTGAGAATTCATGTTTAATTCTCATTTGATTGCACCAACTTGAAAACTTATGGCTTTCAAATTCTCCACCATGATCACTCCTTATTCTTTTAATGGTGAATTACTTTTCAATTTGCATTCTCTTGCATAAAGTAATGAACTCCTCAAATGCTTTCAATTTCTTTCTCAAGAAGGCAACCCATGTGTACCTAGAGAAATCATTTACTATAACTAGGAAGTATCTTTTCCCACTTAGACTTTTTGTCCTTATGGGTCCAACTGAATCCATGTGTAGTATTTCTCAAGGTCTAGTAGTGCCAACTCGATTCACCTTTTTGTGCTCAGATTTGGTTTGTTCTTCTAGTTGACATCCACCACAAATCTGACATTCACTGCCACTCAAACTAGGCAAACCTTTATCTATCTCCTTTCCTCCTAATCTACTGAGTTCCTTAAAATTTATGTGACCTAACCTTGATGCCATAGGTTGGTCTCATTTATTTGAGAAAACAAACAGTTGTCCCTCATAGACAGATCTGAATCAATTATGTAACAGTTGTCACTTATCCTCAGACCTCTAACAAGTGTTTTCTCACATTTCTTATCTTTTACATCACAATAACCTTTAGTGAAATGGAATGCATAGCCCTTGTCACAGATTTGACTAATGTTCAGTAGGTTATGTTTGAGACCTTGTACACATAGGACATTAGACAATCTTGGTAAACAAGGAGCTTCAATAGTTCCTATTCCAACTATTTTAACAACATTACCTTTACCAAAGGTGACACTTCCATCCACTCTTTCCTCATATTGACTGAAAAGCGATTTATCTTCAATCATATGCCTTAAGCACCTAGTGTCCAAGTACCACTTGAAAGTACTACCAGCTCTAAGGGTTGTGTGGATGACTATGCACTTTAAGTTTTCTTTATGAACCCAAGTCTTTTTAACCCACATTTTTTAGGTCTTTTGGTTATTTCAATTCTCTTCTTATATTTTAAATTCTCATTTTCAATCTTTTGGAAATTATTTATTTTCCTAATTTTCTTTTCTTCTTCCCATTCTTTAACTTCATGGATTCTCCTAAATCTCAAGTCATTTATTTTCTTTCTACATCGAATTTCATATGTCCTAACAATCCACAATAATAACATGTGATTTTAGGAACATATGGATGCAAGACAGGTCCTTGAGATTTCCTAGGTAACCATTGATTCCTTCCATTTATAGCAAATCCATTACATTTTGGAGGAAATGGTTGTCTAAAAGTTGAGGCTTCTAGTACATCCCTATCCTTCCTAGCATGAGAGAATTTTGTTTGTGGATAAGATTTAACCAATGAAGGATTAGTCGTCTTTTCCTTTCCTTTACCTCTGACAAACAGACTTCATGTGTTATTTAGTTTGGTGAAAGAGTTAAGACCTTAAATCCTCACATCCATAACCTAAACCTCTCTTGTCACCACTCTCTGCTTATAGTGAGGATGTGCTCAAAATTTTCATTTCCTTGAGCTAAAAGATTTATGGATCTTCTTTTGTGTTTTTCTCTAATCTATTTACTTCATTTTGAAGTTCACTTACCCTAGTAGTGAGGTCAGAGCATCTTAATTCTAATTTGTCTTTTTCTTCCTTTTTATGATATAGCACTATATTTTGCTCATTTAACTTCATGTCCAGATGCATAACTTTTAAGGTCAATTCTTCATTTTCTTTTTGAAGACTTGATTCCTCTTGGGAACCATTTCCTTCACTCACATGAGAGGAATTTGACTAAACCTGAAGTAGGAATTGTTCTTTGGAATTTGATTTTTCAATTAGCTCTACAATTTTTTTTATAAAATTCCTTGTTGGTTCTAGCCAATTTGATGCTCTTATTACAGAGTTTAGTGTAAGCATTCTAAAGGTCATCCTCTCCTTCATCATCCTCTTCATCACTTACATCTAACTCTTCTTCACTCTCACTTAAAGACAATTTAGGTATCCATGCTATGAATGCTTTCCCTTCTTGTGAAGATTCATCTTCACTATACACTACAAAAAACACAACTTTTAGTAGCGGTCAGAAACCGACACTAAATGTTTTAAAACTGCCACTAAAAGTATTAGTGGCGGTTAAAAACCCACCTCGAAAGATGGTGTCGAGGATACTTTTCGTGGCAATTCCAGTGACGGTTTTCAGAATGTGACGCTAATGGTTAAACTTTTAGTGGCAGTCACCACCGTCACTAATTCCTATTATAAATCTATTAGTGGCGGTTCTAAAATGACACGAATTCATATTAGTGGCGTTTTCTGTCCCCACCATTTCCTCTACAAATATATTAGTGGCGGTTCACAACTGCCACGAATGCCTATTACCTACCTACAATAAATCTTTTAGTGGCACTTTTAAACCACCACTAATTACTATATCTACGATTTTAGTGGTGGTTTAGGACCACCACTATTTAATGTTTCAATGACAGTTTTCTAACCGCCACTAATGCTTTATTTTTATTTTTTAAAATTGCCAAAAATGCTATTAAAACATGAAAAATTACACATTCTTTGGAACACCATGAAAAAAGCCATTATTAATTTTTCCTTTATTATTGCTTAAATCTCATCCATACCATAAAAAAACTCATAATAATATTTAAATCTCATTCATACATAAAATTTAAATTTATTGATAAATATAAGAATGTTTACATGAGATGGTGTAATATTCTCTCAAAGAGTCATTCACCAATGTGCCAACTTTCCTATGGCTGTCCCTTATGCTTCTAGGAACCCCTTGTCACACCATCTTCCTCCCAATAGCCCCAACCTCCAAGCTGTAAATGTAGTTCTTGGTGTCAATGTCATCACACATAAACCGCAGGAACGCAACATACGCAGGAGCCATCCGAAGCTAGAAAGCCTCAAAATTAAGGTAAAAGTACTGCCCAAAGCAATTGAAAACCTACAAACTGCAAAAAAGATTCCCACCTGTTAAACCTTAATATTACAAATTTAACAATCTAAACTGAAAAGACCATTCAGACCAATTATTTGGATGGCTGGGTTTACCTACATCTTACAAAGTCTAAAATAATAAATTTCTTTTAGCAAGGACCTGTTTAGCAGCCACTTGTAGCGTAATCATTTCATTTGAATTTCTAAAGCATTTGTAACCAAGAGATGATGGTTTCCTAATTACTCATTCAAATTTATACTATTTTGTTAACTACAACTAGAAATGAAGTCATCTTAGGTTTGTCTATAAAACAAAATGACGTGTTATCAAGCATAGATTGCTGCAAATCTGAATGAGTTCATTACAAACCATCCCGTTGTGGCAACAAAAAGTGAACCCATAAAGAGCAGGGTACTAGAGTTATGGGAATAAAAAGCTCCTGTTTGAGTTGCTTCTGCACACAACTAACAGTTTAGGTGATACCATACTTCTTTTATTACCTGCCATAACAGCCAGTTTTATACCTTAAGTCCTTTACTTTTCTGTCCCATGTCCTAAGCATATGCAATCCATTAAAACCCTATACAACTTGCTGTAATTTTGGCCCAAATCAGACTTGTTAAACCATCTAGTTATCCTTTCTTAGCCTTGTTTTCCCAGACTAGTTTCCTTGATTAAAACCCTATTCACAATCCTTTAACCTAAGTCTAAAACTAACATTATCTTGTCTATCTCTAATCATAGTTGACAACAGCCGAATTATCTTGCCATTCTCAACTTTTATAAACTTCAAATGCATCTTTTGAATTCTCCACAACCCTTATACACAAGGTATTACTTATACTAAATTGATATTCAAACTGTTATAAAGCAAAATAAAAATAAAGATTTAAACACCATCAGTTTATGCTCAAACAAAATCTGCTCAACACAGGATTGGGATGCATAACTTACAATTTTTTAAGAACTTCCACTTGCTTCACCTTTTTCTCATCCCCTTGAAAAATCTTTACTTTCCAGCTTCAACTATTTTCAAATTCTCAAAGTTAGATTCCTGCAAAGTGGAGAACTTAACAATAAAAAAGCAAAGCAATTTAAAAAAAATGAGTACCTACACCTACACAAGTCATAAACTTATTGAAAGGTCATTACCCAGTTCTGGTCCCATTACTACGGGGTGTTGGGAGGGTTGGACGAAAGACATAACTAACCTTTGGCTTCTTTATTTGTTTTCTATATTCAAGTTGCATGCCTCTTCTTATTTGTTGAGTTGTAGAACTCCATTTGAAAAGGCTACAGATTTGTTGTTGTTCTGATTTGGGACATACCTAAGTTTGCTTCATTTTATATAATTTTACTTCTCAAAATTGCATGATAATTTGTGGGATATAGAGTCACTATTCTGTGAATTTTTGTAGTTATTGGATACTCCTCAGTTTCCATAACCATCTTGGTGCTGCCCAGAATTTCTAGCATCAAAGTATTTGAAGTTCTGGCTTTTTAAACTTTACCAAACCCTTTGATTGAGAGCTACTTCTGTCCTACCTTAAGTATAGCATGCCCATACCAACAGGTGAATTTTGTCTTCAAACCCATATTCTACTTGAAAATATACTAAACCATACCAAACTGACTAATAAAAAATAAAGTTTATGGTCTACTCTTTTATCAATTAAAAAAATAAAAATATAAAAATTCTTGAGCATTCAATTGTTGAGTAGTGGAAAGTGTCAAGGTTTATAGGAGGACTATGGCTATCCAAGATCAGGTTTCATTGCAACTAATCTCAAGTTTTGATGACACCATCAAATTGGCAACCAAGGTTGATATGCAATTGTGAAGGCCAGCTGCAAGCAGTTAAGTAACCACTAAAAGGCACACTGTCACTTAAACAACCAAACAACATATTTCAGTCTAGATGTATAATCAGCCAGAGGGTTTATGTGGCCATGAAATATCTAATTTCCAATACAATGGTGAACAAGCTATATTTAAAGACAAATTTGTGTCTTACAAGATTGGCTTGTTCAATAAAGACCATGAAATTGACCAAATTATGCCAAATTCTTTTTCAATTAGAAAAAATTATAATAAAATGAGGTTGGATGAGACATGGTAGGCATGGATTCCTGACATATGTTCTTGGGAATTCATGGCAACATGAAAAAACACTACCCATGGTGGTAAGGATTATGTCTATATCTTCGTTAAAGATGGTAAAAAAAATTATTCTTGTATCAATGAAGGGGACAACAAAGTTTCCAAAAAAAAAAAAATTGTCCCCATGACTTGTCCATGCTACTGGGGTCAGTTTCCCATTATCATGGACTTCTGATCTGATTAAAAATAGATTTTACAGTACAGATGTCAGAGAGAGATGTAAAAGAAATTAGAAATAGATGATGCACCACTTTATAACCGAAACAAACCCTAATTACGCCATTCTTCCAAAAAATGAGATCTAGTTGCAGCTAAACTAGTCAAACA
>JAOXJP010113596.1:0-14048 GCA_025762735.1 Platanus orientalis
TCAACCTGACGCCACCCTCCTCCTTTATCCGGGCTTGGGACCGGCAATGTCTGAAGATACAAACATTGGTGGAGTTTTTTAAAGGAATTTACCTATTGTGCGAAAATCGAGGCCCACAGGGAGTAAGGGAAATTGAGATGCACAAACATCTAAACATAGAAGGGGATGGAAAAAATAACTAGTAAGAGATGAACTAAATCCATCGTCACGAAGGATTGAGAAATTAAACATTGTGTCTTCGTGAAGGATTAAGAAACGAACGATTCAGGAACATGGTGGGAAGGATGCGTGCGATATTTTTTCTTTTTTCTTTCTTTTTAAAACTATCTTTAGTGGTTCCATTCAAACCGCAACAATAAAAAAAATTCTACGCGCGGTCATTAATTAAAGTGTTGGTAAAATTAATTTTTGTTAACTATCTATACCAGCGACCTTAAATTGTGGTTGTAAGATCGTTACACCTGTGGTTTTGACAACCGTTGCTATAAAAACCACTGGCATAGCCCAGTTTTCTTGTACTGTATGTATGTATGTATGTATAGACTATTTCATTTTAACACAAACATGGGATGCTTGATCTTCTATAGAGCATATAAAGAACTAAGAGTTCTAGGACATTTTCAAATCTAGAAGCTCATGAGACATAGTATAGGGAATGTGCATGCTTCAAATATCGTTACGAGTTTTAAAACACCTTCATAAACCCTTTTGCAAGCTAATAGGTTTCAAATCATTATGGAAGCACTTGGGTAAACACCCCCCATCAAATCTTTGCCAATACTTGGTTTAGAAAACCCATTTTAAAACAAAGAAAATGGGGATCTACATCATAATATGAACCCACCTAATTTAAACCATTAAAATTTAAGTAATAGGCTTTA
This sequence comes from Platanus orientalis, assembly GCA_025762735.1. NCBI lineage: Eukaryota > Viridiplantae > Streptophyta > Magnoliopsida > Proteales > Platanaceae > Platanus > Platanus orientalis. The sequence continues at coordinate 882 of JAOXJP010113596.1, forward strand.
AGTCACTAGTTCTAAGCTTTTAGAAAATAAGACATGTCATATCTTGCAAAACTCTTATTCCTTGCCAATTTCCAAGACAAGGATTTCCTGGAACTAATAATGGAAAACATGAGCACTTTTATATAACTACTTGTAGATTTAAAATCCATAGAATTTATACCCTATAACTTCTAATCAAGGGTTGAGAAATCATATATCTAAGATCCTAAGAGCAAAAACATTTGTATTTCTTGTATGATCACTTACTTGTTTAAAATCCATAAGGTTTATACCATAAAACTTCAAATCATAGGTATAAAAAAATCATAGATCTAAGATCCTAAGAAGGAAAATATGTGCATGCCTTGTATAATCACTTACAATCACTAGTTCTTCTTAGATCTCCAAGAACTTCTCGCAAGTTTCCTCTTTAAGGAATCCTCAAAATCTCTTCTCTCTAATATCCAAGAGAAAATACTTAGCATAGTGAAATTTCATGAAAATCTAGAAAAATCCTTCCAAACTAAGAGGAATCACTAAAGGTTTTGGGTTCCATGGCTTACCTTTGCTAAATTAAGGATTTCTTTCCTCTTTCTCCCAAAACACTTCTTCTTTCTCTTCTTTGATCCTTTTGTATGTTCTTAGCTTTAAAGGGGATAAACTTAAGGTTTTGTCTCATCACAAGTGGGTCCCACAAGAGTAAAGAGGCAAACTCATGTGCTAGCAACAATTTTCAAAATTTTATATTTTCTAAGCTTGATTGATCATAGACTTTATGATTGATCATGGATATGATTAATCATAGGTTTGATCATGCTATTCTGAATAGTTCCTCTAAAAGATCCGAGACACATGATCAAAGTCACTGATCGAACAAGGCATGATTAATCACCCGCTTTTTGATCAATTATAGTGTCATGATTGATCATCCACTTTGTGATTGATCATGACTAACAAATTTCTGCATTTTTAGACTTTTGGGATTCCAAATCAAGTCCACATGTTTCCTCTCTTTCCTTATTCATTCCTATGACTTAATTTAGCCAAAAGAACTAAAATTACTCCACTCACTTTCATTCACATGGTGAATCAATAATTAACAATTAATGGTAGGTTTATGCTTTCAAAAATTACCAAAAGCAAATGTGGGGTGTTACACTCTCTCCTCCTTATATAAGAATTCAGTCATTTGAAATTGGTGTACCTTAGTCTTGGAAAAGATACAAATATTTCTCTTTTTCCTTCTCTTCTCCTTCCTAAGTTGCATCTTGTTCATAATGGTTATATCACAACTTTAAAAAATGGTATCACCTTAGTGGCAACACTTTCTTTCCTATCAAGAATCTTCATTGGATGTTCTTCGTAGGACAAATCCTCCCAAACTTGTATAGGTACGTATTCCAACACATGTACTTCCATAACATCAACACATAAAAAATGTTGTGAACATGTGAGAGCTTAGAGGTAATGCCAAACAATGGGCCATAACACCAACTTTTTTCAAAACTTCAAAATGTCCAATAAACCGTGGTCCTAGTTTGCCTTTCTATCTCACTTTAAGAGATCTTTAGAATAATAACATGAGTTGTCCAATTTTGTAAACTAGAAGATAAGTCTTCAATTAGGTTGAAAATTAAAAGATTATGTTAGTTCATATCACTAATCCTTCAGAGGTACATGAAAGAACTAAGGCACAGTAGAAACATAGTGAGTAGAATAAAGCCACAAGGTAAGAAGCTATAACTAGCTTGATAAGCATGTGAACAAAATAGAAAACTTTAGTTAATGATCACATCTTAATAGATGATAGGCTCATAAAAATGATGGAGATCCTAATGAGTCAAAGTGTTTGATCGGATGTAAGTTGATGTGATTTTCCTTCTTGTAATGATTTAATATTTAGTTTATGTCAAATAATGACATGAACAAGGTATAGTTTTACTGAAACCTATGCGAAAAGATAAGAATATAGTCAATGATAAAAGATATTGTTTATCTTGTTATGAATGACAATGCTTCTAGTTAAAGCTGAAAGACAATGAATGAAAGTCAAAAAAATCAAGTTTGATGCTTTTAATTGTGCTTATTAGGGTGGTATGAACAAGGAAAGTATAAGAAAGTAAAAAAGAGCAATTTAAAATATTTTCATTATAATAAGATCTATGCTAGAAGAGAAAGTGTCACGAATGTCACATGTATATAGTTTCTTTGATAAAAAAGTAGAATGATAGCAAAATTTATTAGTTCCCATGAATCATAAAATGTGAACTTCAGTCTACTTAAAGAGTTTGCAATTAGTTGCAAGGATTTAAGGGATCCACGAGATTGAATAATAAAGTACTAATCTTTGAGTTTTTCTTTAAAGTGTAAAACCCAATAACAAAAGGTTAGGAGCCTTAATGAATTTTCAAGAGTTGACTATCACATTTTGTGGTTATAAACTGGTTATAAACTAAAGATAGTTAAATTTAAAAGGGGTTTAATTTGAAACTACACCCTTTGATGTCCATTAGATTATGAAATGGGTGGAGACCTAATCAAAATAGAAGATAAGTGTGGGACTATCCTACATAGGTATGTCAGGTGTAATATAGGAGAGTGAACCTAATTGTTAGGTATAATATTGAAGTTAAAGAGAACTTCTATGTTTTCAGTTAAGACCATGCTTTATATGTGACATTTAAAGATGATAAAAATGTCCTCGGTCATACATGAAAAGTAGGATTGTTCTATGGACTATTTAGAAGCCCATTATAACTAGATTATTTAGAAAATAAGTTCTTATAACCAATTAAACCTTTAAACACATTAGTTCTTTGATGTAGTGGGAGAGTTTCTAGATCTCCATAGTTTTCACCTTTATGGATGAAGTTTACTTTTTGATTGTTGATGAAATTGAAATCAGGTTTATTTGAATAAGAATTCCGAAGAGCTAGGTGTGTATAAGAAAGTAAATGGAAAAACTATTATTCACTCTGGTCCATTTTGTTTGTAATGTCCTACACATTAAGAATGTTGTGTGACTGATCAAGTTATACAATTACTATAATATGCAAGTTTCAAAATAACCTAGGATGAAATCACTAGAGAGTTGTGAATCATTTGCTAAAATATTATATAAGGACGAATAATTTTGTTTTAGTTTCAGAACTGTGGACAAGTCAAATGTTGGATAATATCTTGTTACATTGTGGGAGGAAGCTTATCATTTGTAGGAATGTGAAATAGTATTGTATTGTAAAATCTACAACATGAGAAGAATATGATGTAGTTTAAGAAGTTGCAAAAAAGGGGTGTAAATTACATTGGTTCCATAAAACTTGATGTAATTCCCTAAGATTAGTCACTTATGATGCAATGAGGTAAAATTGGTTTCACTAGGATAATTTCCTCAAATAATCTTGTAGACATATGGCTAATACAACAACAACAATAGCAACAAACATCCTTATCATAACTATTTGGGGTTGGCTACACAAATCCTATTATGCTATTCCACTCTATTTAGGGCCATATCTACCGTTAAATTACAAGCTGTCATGTCTCTCCTTATTACTTCAACCCATATCAATTTTGGTCTTCCTCTAATCTCACTGGTGTAGTCACTAGTCTTTGTTGCACATGACCCAACCATCTCAGTCGAATTTCCCTTATTTTATTATCCATTGGAGAATTAAATTGTAGCTTCAGAGCACTTTAGGGAAACCATGAGAAGGAATATGCCAAACATATTCTTTCATTCTATGGGTTGTTTGGATATTTCTTCAACCATTCCATATAAGAGGTTTTTGGAAAATAATGTATTATCTTTTGTTCATGTTTGGATGAAGCTTATCACCTTAGAAAAATGCATTTCACGAAACTAGTTATAGGTTTAGGGTCTTTAGCAAACTCTATGGAATTGACCCTGACACTGTCTGAAGTCCACCAGTTGGCTCTATCTAGTATTTCAGTCTTCCTATGCCCTAGAATTTGAGGATTTGGAAGGGAGAAAATAAAGTCCTTGTTAGACCAAATTATGGTGCTAAAAATTACGACCCCAATTATAGATTGTATGAAGACTAAATTTTTTTATAGTCCGAAGATACTAAGACTACTTTTCTATGCATTAAACAAAAGATGATTTCAACACTAGTTCTTACTTTGTTTACCTTTTCATATTCATTCGAATTGCATTGTGATTCTTCCAAAGTTGCCATTAGAGCAATTTTGAGCTAGAATGGTAAACCTGTTGCTTACTTTAGTGAAAAATTGAATGAGGCCAAATTGAATTATAGTACCTTTGATATTGAGTTATATGTTATGGTCCAAGCATTGAAGTATTGGTGTCATTAATTTCTTTATATTAACTTTATATTATATTCTGATCATGATGCTCTAAAACATATCTATAACTAAGACAAGCTTTCTTTTAGACATGCCAAGTGGGCCACGTATCTATAAGAATTCTCAACCATAAGTCTAGTTTCTAGAATTGTGTAGCAGATGCCCTTAGTTGTTAGGTTTCTTTACTCACCATCATGCACACTCAAGTACATTGTTATAATTCTTTTTGAGAATTATTATCTACTGATCCATATTTTTCTAGGTGTGGTGGAAGGTGTATTGCCAGGCACAGGATCAGAGTACCTTATACAAGATGGCTTCATCTTCAAGGGGACCAAATTATGTGTGCTAGATTTTAGCCTCAAGTTGAAGATTATTAAGAAGTTATATGATGAAGGGCATAGAGGGAGAGACAAAATGCTTCACCTTATTTCTGGCTAACTATGCATCGAGAAGTGTTCCAGTTTGCAAATGGTTACTGTGTTTGCAAGTTTCCAAGGGAAAAGCTACTAATGACGGTTTGTATATGCCTTTACCCATTCTAGAACAATCATGGTCTGATATTAGATTGGATTTCATCTTAGTCCTTCCTCGTACATAGCAAGGTATGCATTCCATCTTTGTTTTTGTTCTTTTTATTTTTTTATTTTTAAAGATGATGCACTTTATTACTTGCAAGGAGATAACGAAGGTAGTGCAAGTGGCATAACATTACTTTCGAGAGGTTTATTGTCTTCATGGGCTTCCTCTATCTATTGTGTTAGATAGAGACATACGATCTCATAGTCATTTTTTGGAGAAGTTTGTGGCAACTTGTCAATATCAAGTTAAATTTTAGTAGTACTTATCATTCTTAGATTGATGGCCTGATGAGGTTGTTAATCATTATTTGGGTGATCTGTTGTGTAGCTTGGTTGGATTCAATCTGCTTCAAGTTGTTTATGGATTCATTCCGAGATCTACTATTGATTTAGCACCTATACTAGATTTGATGCATTATCATGGAACAAATAAAGATGTTATTATGCAACTCCAATAGATTTATCAGGTGGCCTATTATAATCTTTATGATGCCACTGCTTACTACATAGTTGCAGTTGATAAAAAATGATGCCATGTGGAATTCAAAGTTGGTGATTTTCTTTGGGATATCATGACTAATGATCAGTTGTCAATTGGGGAGTATAACAAGCTTTCTGTTCACAAGGTTGATCCACTCAAAGTTATTTTAAAGATTAACTCTAATGTGTATCAGCTAAAGCTCCTAAGTCACATTTGCAAATCTGATGTGTTTAATGTGAAATATTTTATTCCATATCATGGCAATAGTTCAAAAGATGAGGATTTAAATTTGAGGATGAATTCTCTTGAATCATATGAGAATGACGCAAGGTAGTATGTTACAAGCTAGATGCAACACATTGATCATACATATTTAAAAGTGGCCCTTACACTCTAAACAATCATAACTTTTGATCCTAACATTCGATTTCAAAGTTTAAGTACTCGAAACAAATAGCTCGATGAGTTATATGCCATCTTAAATTGCTATCGTTCTTTAAGGTTTAAAATGATCCAAAATCCATTGTTTAGGTTTTCAATAGCCACTTTTTTTTTTGGTTAAATTTTTCTATTTTGAAACCTTTTGATTTTTGCATTTTTTTTGGGAAATATTTGATGCAAAGTTTTTTAGGAATATCATTATGAGTTTAAGAATATTAGAGTGGCTTTAGGTGGAATTAGGAAATTTCCTATTGTAGTATTATTTCCTCCTTTTTGGAAGTACTAATGTAGTAGGAATTCAAATCCATTTAGGAAGTTTTTATTTTTAGGTTTTTTTAGTCCATGGTTTATAAATTCACAATTGTAATTTGATTAGTTTCTTAATTAAGTTTTGAGTTGTTGAGAATTTTCTTTACCATAATTCCTAGTATTTTCTTATATGAAAAGCAACAAATCCCATTGTTCTTAGTATTTTCTCTTGTGAAAATCAACAGGTTGGAAGGTTGTGTTAATGAGTTAGTCGGACTCATCCCTAAACACTTGCTGCATCACAGAGAGAGAGAGAGAGAGAGAGAGAGAGAGGGGGGACGAATAGTTGACAGCCCTGCACATGTCCACATCCATTGTGTAATCATTATCCGACTTGATTTATTTTTTAATTTTAGATAAAACTGCTCACTATGATATTTTACATGAACAAGCAATCTCTCTTATTTTAATAAAATGAAGATGCCTCCTTTTCAAAACCGTCATTGGTTGGCGTTACAAAAGCCCAAAATATTGCAGTTATAATTTTAACCTGTTAGATTTGTTGCTATCTTCTATCTAATCTCTTATGGTAATGGTTTGATGGAGAAACCAACCCAAATTTCATCTGTTGGCCCACAAATCTCGGATCCGTTCCGTTCCTAAACGATTAAGTTTGACTCAATTATCTTCTTCAATGTATAACAATTAACAAGCAAACATTTCTTTTCTTTTCATTCTTTTTTCTTTTTAATTCTCCTCAATAATAAAAACAGATTTTTGTATTTATGTTTCAGGCTTTCAGCACAGATGAGTGGTGTGCTATTGAGCTATCAATCTTGGATCTCTTTTTTATTTTTGATAAAATCAACCTTGCATCTGAATTTAAGGGGACTCGTGCAAAGACAAAATGGGTAAAAGTACCAGGTGGATTCCATTATGAAGGTTGACATCTAGATCGCTCTATATAGCCACATTTTTTTGAATCATTTTTCATATTAAATGACTTTAAATAAATATCACAATTCATGAGAAGGAAACATTTATTGTATGGTTAGTATCATCTAATAAGTGGGGTAGGCCTCCAAAGTGGGGCCTATTAATGAAATGTCCAACCCATCTCCATCTACCCAATGCTTATAATTAGATCTATAGCACAAAGTGATATGACCCGAGATAGGATCAAATGATGGAGTAGGATTCATGTAACCGACCCAAAGTTGTTGGGATAAGGTATTGATGTATTGAGTACTTGTAATACTTTAGGGAAACAGATTGACATTTCTCATATGTAAAGAACTTAGGAGCCCTCCACCCTCTACTAAATGGGTCTCACCCACCAGATTACATAGGACACAATTGGCATGATTAGATGACAGGGACCATGTATTTTTACTGTATGTGGTGTGGTTTCAAGGTTTGTTTGAGAGTTTCTCCTTTTTATTTAAAATACTGCAAAGGATCAGTGCTTTCTTCTCCTTATTCTTTTTGGATAAAGGATCAGGACCTTTATGAGAATGATTGTCTGTGTTAAGTCACCGGCCTCTATAAGCGTCCTTTGATTGATACATGACGGGTTTTGAAATTTGGTGTCTCCCTTTGAATACCTATTTTTTTTTTTATCTGAATGCTTTTTTTGGACGCAACACATGTAAACTTATCATTCACCATATACACTATAGACATTTTTTTATCACAGAAATTGTCTTCCTTCTATGATTAGTATTAGTTCTTACTTTCTTCCATTTATTTTTACTACTTTTTAAGGAAACTTTACTTTTTATATTTTACTTTGTAATATTTGCTCCCTAAACCCTAAACAGTACCTAACAGAAATCATTCTAGCAGAAATACACAAATAAGGTAATTGCTTCCTCATGCTAGGGGCGGGTGTGGGGATTTATAGGCTCTTGTGATTCTGTTCCTTTCCTCTGAAATCCTGCTATTGCCCATTGTTTCAATGAATAGGATAGAAAGAAAGTGTATAACAATGTCAAAGTTATCATACCAAATAAAACTAATTTAAATATGCAACATGGTCCTGGGTCAAGTATAAATAATCATCCACCAAATATTTATCTTTGAAAGCATGACCATTATGTTTAATTATCTGTGAGGTGAATCCTCCAATGTACCAACCATTGGCATCCAGAAGCTTTGGAGATGAAATGTAATAACTATATGCTGTTGCATAAATAATGCAAATCCATCATTTGGTCCTTTAATTTATTAGTAATATCAAGTTAATATTTTATCACCAACACTACTAGCCTGGGTGGCTGCCACGTCTCCTCTTTAGGAGAGGGATCTTCGTGTTGAATCCCCTTGACAGCACTCCACATTAGATTGCATTGACGCCTGTCTCTCTCCTGCCTATGGTGCAGGTCATACACTATGCACTATGTTGGCAATCTGCGGGTCTATGAGGCCCTACCAAAAAAAAAAAAATTTCATCATGATGGCCATTCTTGAATATGGTGATTATGACCACATATTGACCAATTATGTCCTTATAGTGTGAAATATTTGTGCTTCTTCTGTGCTCTACCATGACATTGTCACTATCATTGTAGCAAGCAATAAAAGACCTGCTCTCAGTACCCACAAATGAAGACTAGGTTATTGAGTTAGATTAAGAATGGAAGTCCCGCTCATGGTATCTGCAAATATAGAATAACTTATAGAACATAAATAGGCTTATTTTCCAGTCAAAGTGGTTATATAGTCACTCTTCTCTCTCTACCATGGGTAGCTTGACCACTCATTAGTGCAAATGACAAGATGTAGTGTCTTTATGGTCCCTACTTCTTGCAACAACAATATAGCATCTATTCCTTAGAACAAACTCTATGAAGGTAACATATCCATAATCAGAAATAAACAACAATCCAGGATTTCTTAGAATCATACCAATGCTTTCAATCAAATTTCTATGCTTCCATCTGGACTTGTTTTTGATGCTTCAATAATTAGACCTTCATTCCTTTCATTTCCCTAGAACTGATTTCCCTAGAATTGATACACATTAGTTTATAATGTCCTTCAGTAAGTTCTAATATCAAAATCTTGGTTTGCACCTAACCAAAAGAGAAAAAAAAATCTTGGTTTGCATCTCCTCAACTGTTAACCATTATTGGTGTCCTCACTATTAGGGATTTACCCTAATCCCAGGATCATGAGAAAGCAAAACAAAGCAAAATAAAGATTAAGAACAAAGAACAAAACATAAAAAACACCAGATTTACGTTATTCACCCAACTTGGGCTATGTCCACGTAGTCGCTGCAATTTTTCACTATGATCGAAGAACAGAAAGTACAAGATGATTTAGTTGTTGCAGCCGCCCTCAACATTATACATATAATTAGGACCCCTTGCAACCCCCCACCAACTTACCGTGAAGTTGGATTGGCGAATCGGGGAAAAGTGTACAGTATTATCAGGCTCCACACTTCCCATCAATCTCCCACATGGATACTGATCACAACAAAAACTCTAAAATCTCTATGCTTTCAAAACACAACAAGCATCGCAATGACCAACTCCTTTTGTCTTTAAGGTTAAAGACCAACTGAATTGTAGTTTCTCAATGATGACTGCCTTGGTTAACATGTCTACAAAATTCTGACTTCCCCGGATCTTCTTAAGTGACAACACTCCCTCCTTCAAAAGTGATCGTATGAAATGATATCTCAACTGTATATGCTTCATCATGGAATGAAACACTAGATTCTTTACAAGATGTATAGCGCTCTGACTATCACTGTACAAAACAATATTTTGTTGTTTCTTACCCAACTCTTCCAAGAAGCTTTGTAATCAAATCATCTCCTTGCTAGTTTCAGTAACTGCAATCTATTCAGCTTCTGTAATGGAGCCCAACTAACTACTAGACCATCCAAGGTATATACATACTCAGTAGTACTCTTCCTATTATCAACATCACTGCCTAAGTCTAAATCAACAAAATCTTCAAGTTCTACACCTGTACCTTTAAAACAAAGTGCTCTATCTGTGGTACCCCTCAAATATATTAAGATCCACTTTGCTGCCTGCCTGGATTGGTCATGTATCTGCTCACAACTCCCACTGTATGTGCTATGTCTAGCCTAGTACAAACCATAGCAAACATTAGGCTACCAATAGCTGAAGCATATGAAACTCTTTTCATGTTATCCTACTCCTGTTTTGTCTTAGGTGATTGCTTTTTAGATAGTTGAAAGTAACTATCTAAATGTGTGCTCACTGGTTTTGCACCTTGCATGTCAAACCTGTTAATAACCTTTTTTACATACTTTTTTTGTAAGAGTACTAAAGTTCCAGATGCTCTATTTCTACTAATCCTCATTCCAAGGATTTGTTTTACAGCACCTAGATCTTTCATTGTAAACTACTTGAAAAACTCCTTCTTTAAGTTATTGATCTCCTATATGTTTGACCCTACAATAAGTATATCATCAACATATATAAGCAAGATAATATAACTATCATCAAACCTTTTAACATAGCAGTAATGGTTTATCTGGCATTTTATGAAACCACTATTGCACATGAAGCCATCAAACTTCTTATATGACTGTCTCGGAGTCTGTTTTAAGCCATACAAGTTTTTCTTCAGTTTGCATACCAATTCCTCCTTATCTAGTACTATGAATCCCTGTGGTTGCATTATATAGATGTCTTCTTCCAAATCGCCATGGAGGAATGCAGTTTTCACATCTAATTGCTCAAGGTGTAAATCTTTTATAGTCATAATTCCTAATACCACTCTGATTGTTGTCAACTTCACAATTAGAGAGAAGATTTTAGTGTAATCAACACCTTCTTTCTGCTAAAATCCTTTCACAACCAATCTTGCTTTGTAGCGTTTGCTACCATCATGCTCTTCTTTGCCCATTTATTATGTAGAGCCTTCTTGCCTTTTGATAACTCAATCAACTCCCATGTCTGGTTTGCCATAAGTGATTCCATCTCTTCTTGCATAGCTGACTCCCACTTAATCGAGTTATCAACCTCCAATGCTTCTACATAACATTTTGGCTCACCACCATCAATTAATAATAAATGATGTAAAGATGGAAAATACCGCTATGTTGGTTTGGGGATTCTTGAGGACCGTCTCACCTCAATAGCAAGAGTACTTAGTTCAACTTGTGGAGCTATGTTTTTTGGATTATTCTGAACTCTCCTAAACACATTACTTTAAGAAATCTTTTCCAATTCAACATACTTGTTTTTTTCAGCACAAATACGTGCATTATCAGATTCTACAGCTAACTTGTCCTTATACATAACTTTTTCATTAAATATGACATCTCTACTTCTGAATATTTTTTGATTTTGATCATCCAAAAATCGATAATTGAACTCATTAGTGCCATACCTAATAAAAGTATAATTTTTAGATTTTGGATCAAGCTTACTCCTAACATTAGAATCTATATGCACATATGAAACATAACCAAATACTTTCAAATGTGAAAGACTTACCTTCTTTCCAATCCAAGTCTCCTCTAATAGATTTCCATCCAAAGAAATAAAAGATTCACGCTTGAGTAAGTATGCTGCAATATTAATTGCATCAGCCCAAAACATCTTTAGCAGTCTAGAATGTATCCTCATGCTTCTAGCATATTCATTAAGAGTTCTATTCATGCGTTTTGCCACCCCATTGTGCTGTGGTGTTTTGGGAACAGTTTTCTTCATTCTGATCTCATTAATGGCACAAAATTCTTTGAACTCCTTGTCTTCATACTCTCCTCTATTATTAGATCTCAAACACTTTATCTTCAAATTTGTCTCAGTTTCTACCATGACTTTCCATTTCTTTAAAGTGTTATAAATATCAAATTTATTTTTCAAAAAATAAACTCATACCTTTCTTGTAGAATCATTGATGAAGGTAACACAATATGATGAGCCTCCAAGAGATGAAACTGAAGAAGGTCCCCACACATCTGTATGAACCAATTCTAATTTTTTTTATCTTGGGTGTTCTACTAGTCTTTGAGAAACTAACCCTCTTTTGTTTTCTAAAGATGCAGTCCTCACACAAACCAATGTCCCCTGATTTTATACCTGACCGTTTTTCTTTAGACAAAAGTGTCTTCATCCCTTTTTCACTAATATGGCCAAACCTATAATGCCACAGATTTAAATCTTCTTCTACATCAGCAATTGTAGTAGAATTTCTAGTGCTTGTCATTATATAGAGAGTACTTGTATTTTTTCTATGAGCTACAACCATAGCTCCTTTGGTGACTTTCCAGTAACTACTCATGAAAGTTACTGCATACCCTTCGTTATCAAGTTGTCCCATAGATACTAGGTTTCTCTTCAAGCTAGGAACATGTCTAACCTTCTGTAACTTCTATACAACCCCATTTGGTAATTTAATCTGAACATCTCATTTTTCCACAATAGGGTTTGGAATTAATAGGATGCCTCTGAATCCAAGACCCATGAATCAATGGGATTGTTAATTCTCAAAATCAGAGCTTAAAGGACCTCCTCTGTTGTGGTGTTCACTAAATCCCGCTCATCCTTCTTCTTCCTTTTTGGTGCTCGAAAATCTTTCTTCAAATGACCCTTCTTTTTGCAGTTCCAACAATTGCCAAAAGGTTTTCCAGATCTCGACTTGCTCCTTCTCTTGGAATTCGATCCATCATAGTCTACAATTTTTTCAAATGTTCTTCCCCTATTCTCTGTATTCAAAATAGAACATAATGTTTTCCTTGATTCTTTCCTACAAATTTTTTCACTTAGAATTAAGTTCCAAACATCATTGTATTTGAGTTTCGAGTTTCCAGAAGAACTACTCACTGTAGTTATAGTACTGTTCCAACTTTCTGGCAATGAGGATAAAAGAATTAAAGCTTTGACCTCATCTTTGAATTCAATTCATACAGAACTTAACTGGGATGTAACTAGATTGAACTCATTTAGATGATTAGTCACAGCCGGGCCTTGTGACATCTTTAGGTGGAATAATTGTTGCATCAAATACACTTTGTTAACATCAGATGGTTTTTCATACATATTTGAAAGAGTTGCCATTAGACCTGTTGTGGTTGTCTCATTCACTATGTTGAAGGCAACGTTTTGAGCCAACGTC
>JAOXJP010113607.1:0-28030 GCA_025762735.1 Platanus orientalis
AGTGAGACAATACAAGTTGAAGGTGCTAGAAGGAATAGAGGAAGGCCAAAATTGACCTGGGTAGAGGTAGTAAAGAGAGACATGGCAGCTTGTAATTTAACAGCAGATAAGGCTTTAAACAGAGTGGAATGGCGGAACAGGATTCATATAGCCGACCCCAAATAGTTGGGATAAGGCTGTTTGTTGTTGTTGTTGTTGTTGTTGTTGTATTTCAGTCCCATGTTTCCTCTCTTAAAACCTTGTCATTTATTACTAAGTCTGTCTTTAATTAACTTTGTTTCAACCCTGTTTTCCCTTTTTCTTTATCCTAAGTTTCTGCTTTGTTAACTTAACTAAGTTTTCCCTTATTCTTTATCCTAAGTTTCTGCATTGTTGACTTCAGCCTTCTATAGTTTTCCCTATGGTCTGAGTTCTATTTTTTGAAGGATAGTATACTGAAATTGCCAAACCATTACTTATTTGGGAATGTATAACTCTCGGGTAAAGAGGTATAGCACTACCACTGGTTGTTGTGGGTTTTTATAAACTAAATCAATAACTTATAGTCTTTCGGGTGTTATTACAGCAGCTCCTATTGAGCCTATTCCTCTTTTATCATATTAATTCAGCTGCTCTTCTTGTTTAGACAAGTAGCTGGTTACCTTTTACAAGATTCAACAAATTTGATTCCTTTATGAGGCAAGCTGTAGATGCATCACAATTGATTCTTTATTCTTGATATATACATTGTGTTGGCCATTATTTGAAGTAAAACTTTCAAAAATCTACAGGTGTTTAGAACCATTGGCTAATCTTCATTCAATATGTCTGTCCTCACAACATGTAGCTGAATGCTTTACATAATCCCCATAGTTGGAACACAATTTTATCCACTAAAACATTCAAGTAACTTAGTCTTTGAAATTTTCTTTGTAGTTCTTATATGTAATCAAAGGGAAATGATAATTTATGTATCTATTGATGAATGAAACTGTTGTATTCATGTAACATTAAATACAAAACATTTTCATTGTTTGAGTACATGTCATGATTGTTTCTTTAGTGTTCCAACAACCTCATAGGATCTCCTGTTATATATAGATGAACTCTTATCGAGCCATTCATGATTAAAACCATTCAAGAATTAGATTTTGTCTTAGACATTAATGATTTATTTACTTTAAATCTGATTGCTTTCATATGGATTATCTTTTTTTAAAACTTTTGATTGGTCTTCATGATAGTTCATTCATTACTTACAAGTCTTTATATATTTTTGTTCTTATTTATATTTGCAGTTGAAACAAATTTAATTGTTTATTGAAACCTATCCAATTTTTCAGTCAGTTTACTCCCTCAAGATTATATTATTTGGCGACTTATTAAAAGTGAAAAAGTCATCATCCTTGTGCACAACTTAGATAGAAATGCAGATTGCAATTTTATAGTTAGGAATTTAGGATGGATCTATCTACCTAGGTTTTAATTTTTATTATATTCAAACCATGATCAATCCTTGATTTAGTGTATGTTGTAATGCATTCCTTAAATCAAATTCTTTACTTGGCATACAAATCTCATAAAGATTTGCTTTCTTTTGATTTGAGCAGCAATTCAATATAACATATTTTGGAATCTTGCTTTCCTTTTTTAGAGTCCATTTTGTAGTTCTTACATATCTATTTGATTGCTCTCACATAAATAGATATCATTACATGCTACTAACCTTTCATGTTTCACTTGGGTACATGAGAATCAGCAAAAGAGTATGCTTACTAGTTTAACCCTCTTAGTTTATTATAGAGGCTTTGTTCCCAAGAAAACCATTTTACATGAGACATCCAAAGGCCTTGGCGGCCGAGTGGCAATGCACTTGTGCCTGATGTAGCAAGTAATAGGCCTATTTAAGTGGCCTTACTTGCATAGTAGTTTAGATGGATGTATTAGATTCCTTGTATATGGCTTATCGTGGTTGTATTTTGAAGTTTTGTAAACTTGGTGGGTTACTTGAATTAGTTTGAATGTAATCTCATAGTAGAGATGCTATGAAAGTGATGTGATACGGAGCTGTCGGGTGGACAGTGATGATGTAGGTGTATATTATATTTGGAGTGTTTCTTTTTTAACTGTTGACTATCAAGTTATTGAAAAAGTGACATGGGGATCACTATTTATCCCCAAGGAGTCCATATTATAGCTATTATGTTGCCAAAATTTTGGCAAAAATGGCATATGGATTCCCTGCTTAATTACAATAAAATGAGATGAAAAGCAATGGGTGAAATGAATAAGTAATAAATCAAGTTAACCATCAGACTGTAATGGGTTTAAAGTAGGAAACCGCGAAAGCGGATGAGGTGGGGTGCCTAACACCTTCCCGGACTCATAAACGAACAACTTACCTTAGAATCTTTGGGAGTAAACTAATTTAAGTGTGGAGTCAGACATTTTAAATCTATTCAAACTTAAACTCATTTTGTTTTCAAAATTGATGTCCAGTCACATCATTAAAAAGACTGGTGGCAACACCTAATCGCGTGAGATTTTTCTTATGACAGTTAAGTCTCTTTCCAAAGGATTTACCCGTCGTACAAAAATCAAGGCCCACATAATGGAGATTCTGCTGGGGAGTTATTGTTCAATCCGAAACAAACCCATTATAGTCTTAAGTCAACCACTCGACCATATACTTTGGTGTTTAGATTAATTCATTGCTTTCTTAGTTCGCATGTGATAAATTTATCTGATTTGTGTTTCTTTTCTAGGATAGAAAACATGTAATGCTGCAAACTAAACTTTTTGAGCATGTACACATTATTTGTTAATTTTCTTTTCAAATGAGTCTATGATCAATTAGAAAAATACATTCGCACTGTGCACACATTACAGGGCATATTTGCATTGCACGTCCTACTGGGTAACGCCAGATCCTAATAGGAGGGGTCGGAAGCAGAAGTCATGGTTACTACGTTTTCCATGGCCAAGCAGAAATCCCTAACCCAAGCTACCAACCTGCGACTCGGACTAGAAATGAGCCGATGAGGTTTGAAGGCATGGAAGACCTAAGCCTAATTTATTAAACCTAACTACATGCATTAAACATAAACCATGTTAGTTCTATTAGGGCACTAACTTGGTATATCATTAGATGTCTGAGTTAGAGAGAACTCTATCTCTCTATTTTTGTGGATGATCTAAGTTTGATTTTTTTTATGCATACATGACATGTTGAGAAATTAAAACAACATAAGATTTAGGAACAAATACATAGTTACCCAACTAAATATTCCTAGAACACTTAACCCCATAAGTCTATAACCCATCTTCAGATTAGTTAAAGTTTCATTTTACTAGTAGAAAATGACGCCTAGGAATGTCCACTTGACACCGCGTAGAGTATGTCCCCTGGAATTCTCTCAGCTATTAGAAATCATGCCATAAAGGGACAAGAAGTGGTGGGCTTGCCACAGCCAGTTAGGAGACATAATTCGCTCAGTAGATGTACCACTAGATTGACTCATGCTCAAGGCGGCTACGCCATTCTGGGATCCAGAAGACTTGGTATTTCGGTTTGGATCATGTGAGCTATGCCCTACGCTTGAAGAATTAGAAGCATTTCTTGATCTCCCTCTCAGCAAGGGCATGCTTGCAGCCATGCCAATACTTAAGTGAGCCTACTCAAGAGATCTCACAAAGTATTTGGAGATACACAAGAGCAACCTTGAAAGAAGACCTAAGGAAGGATGCATCTCTTGCACTTTTGATTTTCTTATAAAAAGGGGATGGCAAGGGGTAGGAGACTTTGTAACCCCCAAAGATATTGAGCATTCACTATTGCTATGGTAGGACAACTCCTCCTATTTTGTAATCCACACTATGTTGAAAGAGTCGTGAGCAATATCTTAAATCAACATATGGATAGGAAGACAGTAGCACCAATGATATTAGCAGAAATCCTTCTTAGTCTGACACATTATGCTCAGCAAGGAAAAAGTCGTCTCCACAGGTCCCCAGCTTTCTTACAAGCCTGGTTAAGGGAACATTTGCCTAAGATCTCTTCCATTCATTAGGATCTTCCATATGGAGACAAACCTCTTGAAGCCTATGCTGACAACTGCCCAAAACCTGTTGGCAAGTCTGTCAAAGAATATCAACTACTCATGAGGGATTTTATACCCAGACAAGTCTCATGGTATAGAGAGTGGTGTTGACCTCACACACCTATGCTATGCATACCCAGACGAAGATACCTGATTCTTACGGGTTTACATGCATCTACACCATATGTCCCACTACAAGTCCTTCATCAATTCTCATATAAACATGTGGTGTCGGGGACATTCTTAGGATACATGGATGAATATATTCACTTGACTCGTCTACCAAACCTAACACATACAAAACTTTGCAAGAACTTTTGACAGGGGGCACTCACGAAGGCATAGACTTAGAGATTGTAGAACACAACCAAGTCACTAGTGATTACAAGGAATGGTTCAACCATTTTTATGGTAGAACCATAGTGGGAGATGAGTAGGTAGGGGCCCCAAAAAGAGAAGATTGCAGGGGGATGCTTCTCAGAAAAGCTCCACATCTGAGGAAGCCAATTCAAAGTCCATAAAAGAAGTGAAACAATTACAACAAGGCTTGTTAGAAGAGATTTCACGACGTCAAAGCCTGGAACAAGAATTAGTAAGGGAGGTAGATCTACGCATAGAAGCTAAAATTGAAAGAGACAATTTTTGATTTAGAAATGAAACAATAGAAGCATACTTGACAAGACTCCAATTAGATAAGAGAGATTTAGAAGACAGGGAAGATAGTCTCCACCAGGAAAATGCTAGAGCTCAGAGACTCCATGCCCATGAAATAACTTGTCAATATCGAAGGATCATGAACTTGAGCTAGCAACTAGTCAACCTAGGATAGATACCCTACCCGCCACCATCGCCATAACGTAGCATACCATTTGATGTGTCGATTTTGTGCTTATGTTTGTTGCTTGGAATGTAAGGATTTGGAATTTAAAAATTTTATCAATGAAAGTTCTATGTTTTGATGTTCATTAATAAGATTTTATGATTATAAAAACTATTTACCAAAATACACCTAACAAAAAATTGTATAACAGTCAATATATGGCATCCAACAAAAAGAAAGCAAAATCAGAGAAGCCCTTACCTACTAAGATCAATGACTAGAAATGAGTCTTTTGGACATGACAACTCTAAGGACATAGCGCACAATCAAGCACCTCCTGATCCGCTCGCACAACAAGATTATTTGAAAGGCATATATGAGGCCATCACATTGCTGGCATTGAGAATTGACCCGTCATCATCTCATCCATCATCCACCCACCCCTCCACAATGCCAAAGAACAATCATACTTGAACTTTAAAGTCAATCCATTGTGACTCTCACACAACATATGGCTCTTATAATACCCATAGTGTTTGCAGGCAATCCCATGATATCTGACTCTTATAACGTCTACTATATCTGACTCTTATAAAGTCAATTAACATATGACTGCCATAATGTCTACTAGATTCAACTCTCACAATGTCGAGTAAGCATGACTCTTATAATGTCAGTTATATTCAACTCTCATAAAGTTAATCTTACTCGATTCTCACAATGTTAAGTGAAGAGAATAGTTCAAAGAAAGAAGCGAGAAATACAAGATAATAAAAAAACAAACATTATCTTTTTATTTTATTTCACAAAAAGTTCTTACATCATCCCCATTACATTATTTTGGGAAGGCAGAAAGGAGGCATCTGCATAAAGTCTCTTCTTCGGTTAGGGAAGATCGAATTTGATCACCTTGCCTGACGAGCTCCTCACGAAGGCGATTTATGTTGGAAGAAATTACAAAAATCCTTGATTCGAGTGTACTCCCCTCCATTGCTCTCACTTCCCGAGTGGTTGTGAAAGTCTCAATTCGAGTCTGCACCCTCATCAGTTCCTCTTGGGCACTGGCCAAGGCATTGTAGATACTAGTCACTGAATCGCAGACTTGATCTAGCTTCTCCATCAAGGTCTTCCTCTCAATCTCTACCACGTCCAAATTAGCATGGGCCTCAGTATTTCTCCCAATGCTTGCGAGTTCTGATGCTAGTGTCGATTGCCTCACCAGAGATGCAAAGTACATCTTTATCCCTTGTTGAAACCTGTCGTTAGGAATGTGGATCTCTACGTCCTCGGCCAAAGCTTCCAACATCTCATCTTGGGTACTCATAAGATTAGGTGATGAAGGTGTTAGGGTTGCTATATATGCAAGCAGCTCTTGACGAGTCACATGTGCTAAGGTAATTTTGGAAGAACGCCTGAGGGCACTAGTTGTGCTCACAATTTCATCTGGGCAAGTAAAAACAAGAAAAGCATCAACAAGGGTGTATGGGAATGTGTTTCATAACAAAGAAGAAAGCTTACCATGACCCATGAGGGGGACTTTAATAGCATTCTGCCTCGTAGGGAGCTCTTCCTCAGCAGCTGCATTAAACATAAAAGAAAAGTTCAGTACATGAGAAGACATGACATGAATAACATGAAAGGGAACAATATATATACCTTTCTCAGAGGTTGTGTCATCCTAAAGATGGTCTTTTGACTCCGGAGGGTTCATGTCAACTGTTAACCCCTCTCGGATAGGGTTTTCTTCTCAAGTTGCCTTTATAATTGGCTCCTTATCAACCACAATGTCATTTTCCTTAATAGTTGAGGTGGGAAGAGAAATGAGAGTATCAATAACAGGTGGAGACACAGATTCATCAGCCATGACAATAGCCCTGTCCTGTGACTCACCGACCTTAGGAGCTATGCACATCGGCAGGGCCAGAGGATTCATCATCAATAGGGGCCCCCTTACCGGTATCCTTGGCAACCTGGTCACTTGTTTCAGCAGCCGTTGGGAGTGACTCATCAGGATTCTCACCAGACTCATCAGCTAATGGGACTCCTTCCTCAGGGCCGTCAGCCTATCTCTGGTCGTCCTTATCAGAGTCGTCATAATCTACCAGTTCTTCTATTCCTGACATAACCACATTTCGTAGATTGTCAGAGGGCACGTGGATACCCATGAACCCTTCAGAATCCTGTGAAGAGTTTATATCTGTTTCTTCGAAGTTCAACACGGACTCGACTAAATCTCATTGCTCCTCGTAAGTCATGATAGGACGAACCTTGCCTACCTTGTTGGAGGACAGTCAGGCCTTGAGTCACGATATTCCTCTGTCTCAACCGCCTGGGGACGGTCCCCATCAATGGTTGGTCTTTGGACCTCAGGGGGTGTCGGCTCCACTAACTCTTTAATGGAGACTTGTCGGCAAGTAATTATGAGAATAAAGGAACATTAAAGTGATAAAAATACTAAAGTCACAAGTATACCTGGATATGCTCTCCGATAGGAGTTAGTGAAGGAGGATTCCATAGCTCTTGCTTAAAAAGTGTGTGGGAAAACTGTAAGCACCTGATTTTGGTGTAACTCCCAACACCAACATTTCTCTTCGGGTCAGCAGACGGGCAAAGCAGTTTTGAGTTTTTCCTAATCTAGCTAATTCCAATTGATCAAAATCAACCCCTTTCCTCTTGTCTCATTCCATTTATTTACATGTCTTTATATTTGTATATTTTAAATATTATTTTATTATAGTCATTGTAGTATTATTATTTTATTTTTTATTTTTTTACTTTATAATTATATTTAAAATATTTTTTAACTAATGTTTTTATATTAGGTATGTATTTTCTTTTCCCATATATTTAAGTATATATTTTCATTATTATTAATTTAAAGGGTTTGTCACACCTAATTTGTTTGTCCCCTTGTATCCCCAAAGAAGTACAAAATTCATAAAACCACCTTGTGTCAAGCTATGGTGTGGGGACATTGAGGAACATACAATTTCAGGTGTACTTCCCCTCTATTTATTTTTTTATTTATTAATTTTCATTTACTTTTCTTTTATTATTATTATTTTCTTTCTTTTTCTTTTCTTTTCCTTCTTTCTTTCTTTTCTTTTTTTTTCTTTTTTCTTTTTCTTTTCTCTCTTTTTCTTTTTCTTCATTTCCTTTTCCTTTTCTTTTTTTCTTCCTGGCCGCCCCCTGCGTAGGAGAGGAGATCAGGTAAGCCTCCCCCTCTCTTCTCTCTCTCCCCCTGACTCTGTGTGTGTGTGTGTGCTACTGCTCTCTACCTAACGCCCTCTCCTCTCCAATTCGCCCCCCTTCTCTCTCTTTGCTGCAATCTCTTTCCTTTCTCTTCTTTTCTCTCTCTCCTCACGGGTTCCCCCCCACTCAGAAGTCAGAACTCTCTCTCCCTCTCAACCATCATGATCCTCTCTCTCTCCTATGCCCTCTCTTTCTCTCTCTTCATAGGTAGAAGCCTAGCCTGACATCTCCAACGATTCTTCCCTCTCCCCTAAATTTCCCTTCCTCGGGCAAAACTCCAAGCCCTACAATCTAGCTCCCTTATCTCCCTTAGGGTTTCTTTTCCCTCCTGATCGTTGCCCCCTCTTCTTTTCTTCAGACAACCCAATAACCAGGTGACAACGCTTTTCTCTCTGGCATCTCATTCTCCCCACCATGCTTCCACCAATACCCTATTGTTGTAAACCCCAGTTGGCTGCCTTGGAGACCCCCTAAGATGTTGAACCCCTCTCCTTCTATAAAATCCATAACAAA
Organism: Platanus orientalis; assembly: GCA_025762735.1. NCBI lineage: Eukaryota > Viridiplantae > Streptophyta > Magnoliopsida > Proteales > Platanaceae > Platanus > Platanus orientalis. The sequence goes on from JAOXJP010113607.1 coordinate 8,665, forward strand.
CCCAAACAACGAGGAGGGGGAGACAGAAAATCTTGAAGGGGAATCATAAGAGGAGTTCGTTTTGGCCCCCATTCAAGCCCTAGATCAACAATAGAGTCTGATTTCACCCCTCACAAAAAAAAACCCCAAATTCTTGCCTCTTCTCACTTCCCAGCTATGTCAATAAAGCCACGCAGACTAATCCACTACTCTGATCTTGCCTTGCTATGTTTAGCTACCAAGAAGAAGGTCCAGGTAATTTGTGCTACATAAGAGGTATTTTAAAATACCTCCATTTTTCTTTATATATTTCATGGAGAACTGTCCTGTTGAATCAACCTTGATTATAGGGGTAAGTTTGAGAATTTATTTTCTTATTTCTCCATTTCCATATCTTTAAAGTTTTAGGCTATCGACATAATTGATAGTGGTTTGGATTCTCTCCCTTTTCATACGTTGGATACATCAAAATTTGTTACTATGATTTTGTTCAGTATAATTTTGAGGGAACTTCATTTTTTTGTTTCATTTTCTTCTATTTCATTTAAGGCAAGTAGAGATTTAATGGTCAGTTGATTTGCATTTTTGCTTATTTATATTTGTTTAATTTCTATAATTTGATTGGCACTATATATTTTATTCATTTGGTTCTTAGAGTTCTAAAATAGAATGAGAGTTAGATGTTGTGGATTTTGTAAATCTAGGATTTGCCTATTTTGTAACAATGTTGTTGTTTTAGGCATTCTATCTAAAATCTTTTCATACTACAAATATTGTTGTTGCTAAATATTGGAAGCATGGTATGGCTTGGTCCTATTTTGTTGAAGAATGGAGACCTTCTGGATTTGCACAAACAGATGTTCTCTGTTTTATGAAAATAATGGTTTATTTATGTATTTATTTATTTATTTTGCTTCATGGAATAAGTTGATTGTGCTGCTGTGTAATGGAAGTCAGTATTGTAGATGATAAGAAGTATTGTCTAAGCCTGAGCAGATTTTCTGCATGTTTTAATCAAGGTGTTGGGGTTTTGTATCATATTTATTTAGGAAAAGGATGTTACCATGGAATGGTTTGGGCTGTGTTGTTTTGGGTTTAAGAAATCAGTGTTTTAGGTGATGATATAACATGGTTTTATTCATTTGTTTATTCTAAAAGGCGTGATATTATCGATTTCATTCTTATTAGATAATGACTCAACTATCCTATTTTGACTTATCTGTTTAGATTTGTTTTTGTTTCTTTGTTTTTGTTTATGGCACAACCGGTTGATTTGTTTCTTATTAGATAATGACTCAACTGTCCTTCCTCAATAATGGAGCTTTCATTTCTTTCTCGTGGATCTGTTGACAAAGTAATGTTAATTTAGGTTATGTTATGTATTATTGAAAAATCAAAACATTTTTGTTATGGTCATACTACTAATAGGTTTATTTTTAATTATTATCCTTTTACCCAAATTGCATAGTTTCTAACTTTAATATTTTATAGATATAATAGTCTTGTTTATTCTCTTGTTGAATGCATATCTATTCCTTTAATTTCTTTCACATAAAAGTCAACATTCATTGGTTTGTTGATGTTGGTATAATGGCATTTTCTGAAAACTAAGTAACTTCTGAATGTGGTGACAACAATTTATTCACTCCTTCAAGTTAGAAGTCTCTAGTTTGAATCAGTTTTTTTTTAATCTCTAGTGGATCAGTTTTGACTTTAGGGCATGTAAGTTAATCAGTAAAAGCTTGTGAAGTAGTCTGCAAAGACCAGTGTTAAGATTGTTATAATAGTTATAACCTTCATTCAAGGTTTTCTTGAAGAAGGAGGCCTTGTCTGGTAGTGGAGCGTTGATCTACATATGCATGTGAACTGTGAGTTCATGTGTGCTGCTTAGGACTCTTTCATTCTGTCTTTTTATCCTTTTTTTTTTCCTTTCTCTTTGTTATTTGTATAATTTTCATACCTTAAATGAAATTTACCCCATCTCATTCCCAGTCAAAGAATCGATAGACAAGAAAAGAAAAGGTAAGTCAAAGTAGTTGCACAAACACAGTTGCATTGCAAAAGGAGTCTAGGAATTAAGAGTTAGGAGCCAAACCTTTTCATGTGACTTCCTCTCCCTCTTGGGCTGAAATTCCAAGAGGAATTTTATTTATTTTCTTCTGAACATAAGAGAATAGCCATCCACATTCCCCTTCCATAACATGTTCATTTTAAGTCCCCAAGCAACTATGAAACTAATGAAGACAGCCTAAAGATGGGCCGCTAACCTGCGGATTATAGGCCCACAATGGTCTAGGCTAGGTTTCCACTCATATATAGAAACAATAACAGCACTTTAGAAGACCAAACACCACCAAATTAGAGTTAGAAACCACCCAACAGTCACAATATTAAAGCCTTGTGTTCAGAAGAAAGCAGCAAAAGTCTATAACCAATAGGATAGAATGATAATAGGTTCAATTAGGAGCTACTGCAATAACACCCGAATAGATTAGAGCTTCTGTTGAGTACAATGCTACCAAAATAGTAGACTAAGAAGCTAAATCTTTGACCCGAGAAGTATGGGATACGCCTATGTTAATGGTTTGATAATAACAATATATATAACCCCCCTAGGAATCAGAATTCAGGTTCTACATTTAAATTAGAAAGAATGTTATTAATGGTTGCAGGTTTAGGGATGAAGAAAAGGAAAATAAGGGAACTGAAATAAGGGTTAATAAAGATTGAGTTAACAGTGGACAACAAAGGTTTAAGAAGGGTTTAAATAGGGCATTATTGCTTTAGGGATTCAGGTCTGATTAGCAGAATCAGAAAACTTATAACTGGCGCAAGTATGAATATAAGAGAATGGGGATCTGAAGTTGGATATTGATCAATTGCAGGCTGCTACAATGAAAGGGGTAACGAGAGAGAACAAAAAGGCTATAATAAGGGTTTAATTAAAGCTGAACAGAGAGGTGTTAACAAGGTTGTGACGAGGGGTAAATGAGGGTTTATTTAATTAAGAACTACCAAGGGTTTGAAGGCCAGGAAACAAAGGACTGAACTAGGATTGAACAAGGGTGATTGGGCAGGGGAATTTCAAGGTTTAGAGGGGTTGCAAGAAGGGTCCTAAAGTAAGTTTCAGGCCTGTAGAAAAAACCATGAAGCTTTTGTATAACCAGTAGTAAGAAAAAAGGTCCAAGAAAAGGGTTCTAGCAACTCCGCTCAATGACCCACAAGCTGGGTTTTAATGCGATTCAAAATAGGTTCTGGTGGTAATTAGGGTCTACCACAGGTTAATGGGAGTTAGGTTTTAAGGTTTCAAACTTAAGAACAGAATGGACTTGATTCTAGAAGATGCCGTAGGGTTAGATTGAGGGAGTTCATGGGTTTAAGGGTTAAGGCAGCCAAGGAATTATAAATGTACTTAGTCGTAGGGTTCTAAACCTTATCCTCTTAGGTTCCAATGGAGAAATCAGCAAGAGAGGATAAGATTTCTGATGATTTAGGCCTTAGGATACAAGAAACTAGAAGGGAATAGTTCTTGAGAGATTTGATAGATTCTTTAATGGTGAAATAACAAAGTAATAATACAAAACTCAAAAATCTCCCACAATAAACAAGTTCTTGAACTAGAAACACACGAAATCAAATAAAAGATAAAAGAGAAAAGATGGCAACCTGATTTGTAGAAAGAACTCATAAAAATTAGAAGATTTTGGCCTCCACGAAACTTGCTAAACCTAAAGGAATCCACCAATGGAAAAACCAATCAAGGTTTTACACACTCCAAGTAGAAGAAGGTTGCAGCTGATGAGCAAAACTCATAGTAATTGAGTGATCTATTTGTTGGTCTCACATCTTTGTGCTATAGTCACTAGGATTAAACACCATGATATTTATGTTTTTTTGCTCATTCTTTTCCTTCAATATTGCAATATATGTTGTACATATTATCCCTAACTTGTTGTTTTAGTTCCATGACTTAGAACCTCTACCTGATTATTAGAGACTAAGAAATGGTAAAGTTTTGTTTGATAATAAATTTCCATCAATATATATTTGTTTTCTGTTCAAATTAGTGATAATCAGTAGGAAGGCTATCATGAACCTTATTCATCCAATTCATTTCTTTGATTTTTCTAGTGAAGTGATCAAATAATCATATATGATTGAACATGATTTTTTTTTCGTTTCTTGCTGGGGTCCGTTTAAGTGGGTATCTTACATTTTCTTCAAGCATTCTTGTTCAGTCTCATCAAGCCACTAGCATGAGTCGTGTTCCCATTATGATAAATCCAGCATATCCTCACTTTTAGTCTATTTCAGAATTTTGTTACTCACGCTTTGTGAAAATATGAACTCTACGGATACAATTTTATGGTTTTGCTGTATGTGTTTGCAATGATCATCTTGACAACCCGCTTTGCTACCCCATTACCCATTTGGAATCCAACAACAACAACAACAAAAAACAGCGTTATCCCAACTATTTGGGGTCGGTTACACCCATTTGGAATCCCATTATGATAAATCCAGCATATCCTCACTTGTATTTCACTTTGATCTTTTGGTTGTCCTCTTTCATCTAGTAATCATGTTCATTGATGCTAAAAGAGACTGATTTCATTATTATTAGGATAGTTTCATTCAATTCTCATTCTTTAATCAGATTTCCTTATTATATAGATTTGTTCATCTTAGTGGTTAAATGAGTGCTTAGTTGGATTTGAATATAAATCAATTCTTTGATCACTTCTCATTATGTACCCTTTTGACTCAGATTCTTTGTTCAGTGTTTCTTTTAGATTAGATGGAAATCCAGTTTACTCATATTTTGGCAATATGTTTTCCTTTCCAATGCTTATGTTATAGTTCAAATTTGTTTATTCTATAAATATACCAATAAATGTTGATGCTAGTGTATGTATAATAACCTCTTGTGTCTTCTTAGTCACTAAAAGAATGAAAAGGGGGGGATATTCAAAGGCCTTATACAAATGTTTGAGTCTGAGGTATAACAAGTAACTGACATATTTTAAGTGGCCTGACCTCCATGTGATAGTTTAGTGGTTCATTACATGGCTTACCTTGATTATTATTTTCATTATTATTATTATCATTTAATTTTGTACATTTTGATGAATATGATGTTGTACTTTAGTTTATACATGATGTGATATAGATATGGAGTTGTTGGAGGGATAATGATGATGTTGTGGGATAATAGATGTATTTAAAGCATTATTTAAACTATAGATTATTAGGTGACTTAATGTAAAGTGACATGGGGATCACTATTCATCCCCAAGGGTCCATATTACAGTCGTTATGCTGCCAAAATTTCGGCAGAAATGGAATGTGGATTTCTTGCTTAATCTCAATAAAATGAGATAAAAAGAAATGAGTGAGATAATTAGATTATTAATTGAGTTGGCCATTAGACTGTAACGGGTTTAAAGTAGGGAACCGCGAAAGCGGATGAGGTGGGGTGCCTAACACCTTCCACAACTCATAAACGAACAACTTACCTAAGAATCTCTAGGAGTCGATCAGTTTAAGTGTGGAGTCAAACATTTCAAACATTTTTTAAAACTTAAACTTGTTTTGTTTTCAAAACTGATGTCCAATCACATCATTAAAAATATTGTGGCGACTTCAAATCATGTGGGATTTCTCCTGTGATAGTTAAGTCTCATTTAAAAAGGGATTTACCCATCGTGCAAAAATCGAGGCCCATAAAGACCCACCAATTTCTTGAACACTCAAAGAGGTCTCTATGTTGTTGGTTCACTTGGGGGCTCAGCATCTTCGACTACACCTTTTCCCTTAAAAGGGACATAGGGCTCTTCCCTAACCGTCTCGTGTGATGCAGCTAAGGCCTGTTCGACCTGGGCCGCTGCTTCTTTTGCATTGGCAGGCTCATCGCTAAAATGAACGAGCCAGTTGGTAGCAAAAGAGCACTTGACCGCGAAACAAAACGCCTCATCTTCTCCCAGGCGTTTCTCCACCATTCCATGAGCAGTTCAAAAGTAACAAAGGGTAAGCTCCTACCTATGGCCACTAGTTCCTTCCTGATATTCTCTACAAGATTGAGAAGCGAGTTGCGGGTCACTAATGAAATGTCTTAACCGGCAAGGAAATATGCTAGAATCTCCCTTGTGATGCCAATCACTCTCTTGAAAACGTAATCCAAAAAATGACCCTCTAAGGCATAGTAGTTCATGGTGATAATTAAATCTTGTACAGATCCCCCTTGTTCCCACAGAGTTGTCATTTCTTGTCGAATTACGCCACAAACACCATATAATTGATGATGGGAGGCATAACATTGGATACCCGATGGCCCTCTTGATCTTCTAGACGCCCCAAGCCTAACAGGAGCAGTATCTTGTTCACCTTGCTCAACTTGACTTTTAGGTATAACCCTCTATTCGGTGGGGACACGGGAAGGACGATTGAAAGGATGCACTAGGCTTGACTCCTACATTAAGGGCAGCATATTGGCTAGAAGCATTCGATCTCCAACAGTCTCGCCCCCTAACACAAATTCCCTGACGGAGGGTATTTCATGACGTTCTACCCATTCTATTAACTGTCGGGGTTCTTCGATGGAATAACCCTTAATATCTTCAAAATTGTCCTAATGGATGGGAGATATCCGTTCTGGTTCCCTTGCCCGGTTACGAGAAGAGATACGTTGGGGTTTTCTCTCACGAGACTTGCTTCTTGGTTTCCTCTTCCTCTTTGGTTTATGTGGTTGTTCTTCCTCTTCATCATCTTCAGTGGATGATGGAGACGGTAAAATCGCCTCTTTATCTTCTTGATTACCTTGTGGCCGCTTATTAGTTCTCTTGGGCCATTGCACGACCAATGTCTTCTGGGCCAAAGTCCTATTGCAAGACTTATTAGCCATTATTATAGTGTCTTAACCATCATAAAAAATGACATTAGAGTTGGCCCCATCCTCATTATATCTTATTACAGAGAAGAATGAGTTATACCACCACTTAGCATAACAGTAATAGAATTGAAGATTGTCTTGCTCGGCCATCTCCTCGGGTATAACTGTCCGACTACCTATCCCCAACCTCACAAAGAATAGGTAAGCCTCTTGAATCTTCTCCAAAGTGGTCGCCTTACCTACTGTTTTTATATGGGTAAGAAGCGAAACAAGTACTTAGAAATAGGAGAATTGACGGGCAAACCTGTGGGGGTTGTAAGCCTCTACATGAAAATAATTGTCCCTCCTCCAGGCTAGTTCGCCACTCTTGAGGGAACAAAAGTATGTCCAAGCCTCTCCCGATAATGGCCCGTCATTCGTCAAGGTCTGGTTACCAAACAAGTGATCTGGAATAAGGACGAGCTTCTGGGTAAAACAAAACAATACGGCAAGGTGCAAGACCATCTATGCTCTCTGATTCTTCAGAGTGTTGATATACGCGATCTTACAAAGATCTCTCTCTCCTCTTTGATAAATGGAAGAGAAGTGTAGCCCTAACCATGCGCATAAATATTGAAGGAAAAAATACACCAATTTCTCCCCGATCCGGCTTGCTCGAAGGCCCGCTTCCACAATGTCTCATAAAATCGCTGTATAAGCTGCAAAGACTCGGGACTGCTAAGTTCATTTGTATCTCATCAGCAAGATTAGCGGCAACAATGAACACACTAGGGTGAATATGTTCACCCACACTTCTTAGGAGAGCCCATCCACTCAAAAAGGCTGCATATACCCCAGCCAAGAATGCGGAGTCGTCAAGATCAACGCTTCGTAGGACACGGCAAAGGCTTACCCCTAGCAGATAGGCCTAAAGGACCCTAGCTAATACGGCTTAGCCAACTGTCATACGAAACATTTATGTCATTAAACTCAGAGAATATTTGGAACAACCTTCTACACATGGTGGAAAGCATAACAAAATAAGCATTAAAAGGGATATATTCTTCCATCAATCTCCCTTCAAAAGGCAAGTAGCTCACACCGATAAATTTCCACAATGAGATCCCCAACTCGCCATATTAACATAAAAAGGTGTTGGTGTCGGGGCACCACTTTGAAATTGCCTCTGCCACCATCGCGTGATGATTGTCGAAGCTGCCAATGGAACTGCATAGTGCTTTAGCCATTCCTACAACATCTATCTCTGGGCAATATTTGCTAAGGCAGTGCTCAATAACAGCCTCCCATTTCCTTCTTCCGACCGAAAAAGAAGAAGATCCTCTATAGTTTTGGCTAACCCATGCCGCTTCTCCTAATCGAATCTTCTAGATTAGACTCCTGAAATCACTGGTAGTAGAGTCCTTAAGAGTCTCCTTCTTCAATGGAGGGAAGAAGTGTATCACGAATCGAGTTGTCCTGACGAGCCCGATCGTCTAAATGGCACCAACCTTTGCAAACATGTCTAATATAGTTAAGAGGACTTGGTGCATGGTCTATGATTGGGTTAAGGAATTCGAGGTCGAAAAGGCTTCGACTACGACCCTATTCATATGATTGACGAATAGGAGAAAGGAAGCTCTTGCGGCTTTCACTGTCATATAAAGTTTCCTTTTTTGGAGCCATGACTCTGTAAAGAAAATAAGCCAAAATCAGAAATTCAGTAAATATGAATATTTTAACATTTTATAATTTTTACACGAGTGTCTGTTTCAGGTGGCGAATGAGGATTATATTTCCCATTCACGCACACTTTTGCAACAACGAGAGTTAATGTCATTGCGCTTTGTTGTGCTCAAATGAGAAATTTTCAACCCATTCACACCCAACATCTTGCCAAGCAAGGAGAACACAAATGAGAGGTGCCTCAACCTGTGAGTGAATGTAGGGAGATTGTTTCGCAACCACTCTAGCCAACCCAAAGGTGGCGAATGGTTGCCAGAAACCTAATCCTCGCCTGAGACAAATACCGGAATTCCCGTATATGCCTCGGAGCATAAAATCATCAAAGTGGAGCTAAAGCTTTCAAAATCCATCTTAAAATGATCCTATTCTCAAAGCTAAGTTATTCATCTAAATAAAATTGGTGTTTGAAGGCTCATGACTTACCTAGAATCAAAAGAGGGTTTTTTGGGGTTCAAGAAAATAAAAAAGCACATAAAAGGGTTTCCCACGGTCTGAAAATACAAAGAATGTCTTTGGTGTGTTCACTGGGACGAAAGGCAATGATTGAAGGTCTGGAATAGAAGATTTGATAAAGAAGAAAGGGAAGCATTGAGAGCTTCGTGCATTCGGTAATGGCGAAAAGCTGGAATGTCTCAGAATGGCCAAGAAATATGAAGACTATATATATATATATATATATATATATATATATATATATATACCTGTGGGGGTAATTTGGTCAGAACACCAAGCCTCTTCATAAGGTCAAAAGCATCATTTCCTTCACCGCGTGCAAGTAACTGAAGAGACATGTGCTGTCCAACTTCATTACCTCTCGAAGTATGCAAATCTAGAAATTGTGTGCGAATGAGAAAATGAAATTACATTCGCCATATATTATTAGGAGAATGAGAAATTGACTCATCATTCGCCACAGTGTTATTGGCAAATGACAAAAACATTTTTTATTCGCCATGACCAAAATCAAAAGTTTTCTCTTATATAGCAGAAAACAAGGTGATTGTCTATTCTTGGCAAGGCATCCAACCTTTGAGAAGTTAAAGTGGTAACTTCTAAATCTATGAGAATGGTCAGATTCAGATTTCTTAATTCATAGATCTTATAAAACGTACAACATTCACATATAACCATCTTGCTTAGTTTAGAAGGACTTAACAGCGCTTATGACTGGTTAAATGAAAGTAAACAAGTTGGGACGAAGCATGAAGATGTGGCTATTAGAAACACAAAGATTCTGGAAATACGAAAAGAAAAGACAATTCATTGATAAGGCTAAAAAAGGATTACATGTCCATACACTCATCATAAAATAAAGAAGAAAACAAATATCTTTCATGAAAATGAAGATCAAATGAAAGCCCCAAGCTTGTCTCGAAGGGCCTCAAAGATAAGAGTCTGTTGTTGAAGGATAACATCAACATTATCCCATTTAGTTACTTCTTCGGGGTGGGTTTCATCATTTCCCTCCTCTTATCTGGCAGTCAAGATGGCTCTGGCTCGAGCAATTAGTTGTGTTTTATGCTCAATAGCACCCTCACTATCTTCCAAGATGGCAGTGTAACCATTCAGCTCATGCCAAAGGTGTGCGTATTCTATCTTGATGTAGTAAAAACGCTCTGCCAACATCTTCAACTCTGCGCTTGCAAAACTATCCCGGTGAGTTTCCTTTGCATGGTTTTGATTCAGGTCAACTATCTTCTCTTCTAATTTTTTAATGAGAGCTTCAAGATCGGGAGAAGGCTGAGCAAGCCTTAAAGTCTTTTCGACCTGAGCAATAGCAGTAACAGAGTCTAAAAGAGACTCTACAGTTCTCCTGATACTGGCATTCTTGAAATACATCTCCACATCGTCCAAGCAAGCCAAAGCCCTAGCTCAAGTGCATGGTGACGCACTTGTTGCAGGGTCCATTTCAGGGAGATCTCGTAAAAGACAAGTATGGGCTTCACGTGATTGGTTTGCATTATCGTGGAAATACTCCAACTCCACTTTACTATAGTCCCATGGTAGCAGGACCACTTCATCTTCAAAGGAGAGTTCTGCACAACAAGAAAGGGAGTCAGGATTTAAGATGACCTAAATACTCCTAATTAAGACACAATACCTTATGGGGGAGTAGATTCTGAGACAGGGATGGGCTCTGAGTCTGATGAGTCAATGATGATTCGGTTTCTGTTGATGAAGTAGGCACTAGTATAGGGATGTTGTCCTCAGAGTCTAATGAGTCAATGATGATTGGTACATGATCAATAAGTTGTCCTGGCCTTGCTGCAAGACTACGATTCGATCTTGTCGTAGGAGTTGGCCTTGGATTAGTCCAAGACTGAAGTCTCATCTTTCTAGGGTGGACATCAACAGGGGGAGCTAAGGATTCACCCCTGCTTATTCTTGTGGAGTTCAGTTTGGGTGTCATTACCTAAAAAGAACAGAAGAAATAAAAATTTTCTTAGTATGAAAGATAGCCCGCGAATGACATAAAATACGGGTGAATGAGGATTAGAAGTGTCATTTGCGCACATTGAATGTCTCAAACTCAACTCATGAATAAAACAAGGAGGAGTCATTTGCAGCCCACTCAAGCAGGCAATTCATTGGATGAACCAGGAAGCCGCGAATGAGCCGCAGAGGTGATAATCACCCCAGGATGACAATTGAAGTTGTAAACAAGGAAGATGAAGAATAGAAGAAGATGGTTTGAACTTCTATCCTGAAATCTCTCCAATGGTGTTCTTGGTTGAACAAAGATTTTCTCTTTTAAACAAGAAAAGAAATCAAAATCGAAAGAAAGAGAAATATACCCCATATGATCATCCAAAGGGAAGAAAGGGAAAACAAAACAAAACAAAGAAAGAACTCACAATTTCAAGAAAGGAATGTCGGAAGGAAGCCCTGTTGTGAATGAATTCTGAAAAGATGAGCTGAGGATGAAGGGAAAATGATTTATATACTTGTGGGGATATATTTGTCAAAAGACAAATAATTTAAAAAGTTATGGGAACAAATAAAGAAAATGTATTAACAAGAATAACTAAAATCCATTATTTTGGCCTTGAAAAATGCACCGTCTCCTTGTTGCACTCACAATGCATTTTTCGAGGGGGTAATTGTTGAAACCCAAAAAGTGTGCACGAATGTGAAATGGGTTTCTCACTTGCCACACTAATTTCAGCGAATGGAAATTTATATTCTCATTTGCCATAAACAAAAAGATTTCAGTGATGTACTCTTGCCCAAAAAGTATACACGAATGGACTATTCACACTCGCACTACGGAAATCAAAAACTGAAAGTTGGTTTTATCTCTTCACAAAAAGGTTGTTTTGGATAACTACGACTCTTGTGAATCCCTTAACAACTTAGAAGACGAGAAATGGTGGATTCTTGCATAAAAAGATCTCATCAATCCTTGGGATAAGATTTCAATGAATCTCATTTCAATAGAAATGATATGGAAGAGATAGAGTTCTTTTCAAACGATGACTCTTCTCTAAACTCATTTTTGTGGCCTATAAATACCTACATGCATACACACAAAGAACAAAACAAGAAGGATAAGTATACAAGAATAACAAGGACAACAATGAGAGAGATATAATAGATAGAAGGAGGAACGAGAGAGAGAGAGTGAAAGAAGTTTATCACAAGGCAAGCCCATTTATCTCTTGGATTTCTATGAGTTGCCTCTCTTCAAAAAGAGGAGGAAACACGTCTATTACACCTCTGCAACCTCCCAAGGAAGATATCATAAGGAGCTTGAAGATGAATCGAGTTTCAAATAGGTAAACTTGATGAACGAATAAATGTAATATATATATATATATTTAAAAGAGCAGTTCTACTTTCCCTTTCTTCTTCTCTTTTACATGATTATAACTCTATTTTATGATACATGACTTAAAGATAATCAGAGGTGGGTTATGTTAAACGGTTGTAATTAACAAGTTCATTAAACTTGGAGTTTTAGTCATCACTCATAAAAATAATAAATTAGCCTCTAAAGCGGCTAGGTAATTTGTCCAACGAATTTCGCCTCATACATAGGCTCGAAATTTGGTGTTACAATGAAACTACAAACCCAAGCCTTATTTTATATGAATCAGAGTTAACAATACAAGAAATTAAGTTAATGCAAGATTTTGTTAAAGATCTAATAGATCAAAGATTGAAAGCACAAGATTACTTTGATGGTAGCTTTATTATTCAAGAAGAACTAGAAGATGCAAAAGTTGATTGGAGGATGAATTTTGATATAGGAATAGACCAAGATGATGTCAAATACTGCAATGATGGTGGGATTGTTAAAGGTTTTATAATTTTTCTACTAAATGAGTGTGGCGAATGAGAAACCCATTTCACATTCAAGATGGAACAAATATGAAGTAAATAATTAATATATTTTTAAGGGTTTTAGTTATTAGGCTATTTATGATTGTTGGATTAGTTTTAAATTCAACAATCTATTCTCTATATTCTATATATTGTTATACTTTACGAAACGGAAATTTATCGAAACGAAACAATATATATCTATCTCCTATCCGTTTATAACAAATATTTTTATAAACGGACCTGATAAACTTATTTTGGATACGACGTGGACCGGAACACAGTAATTTTTTGGATAACTTGCAACCCTAGTTTATTGTAATATTGAGTAAACAGGCCTTTAACTCTTTATGGTTTTATACCCTTGTGAGTGCGTTTAATTGCAATTAACTCTTGAAAAATCAGCTACGTAAATGCAAAAATAAAGCTGCTTCCTATGAGAATCTAAGAAATTTTTCTTTAAGTACTGGTGAAATACCATAATTCCAAAATGTGTCAAACTAATAAAACTTCTTTGGATGTCAAAAGTGATGGGGAGGTTGCAAGTTTAGTTTGTTCACACACACTAAGTTGGTTTATTTTTACTACAAAAAAAAGGTTTATTGGACATGGATTTTAATTCAACACTGCTCTCTCTCTCTCTCTCTCTCTCTCTCTCTCTCTCAATCTCTTAAGTATTTTAATACTTAAAAAGCTTCTTGAAGCATTATTGGGTTCAAATAAAATCCGGTGAGTATGCTGGGTTCGAGTGATTGTTAGAATTATTTGCTATAGAATTCACTCAATATGTACAGACACCAATGTATCAAAGGACAATAATGGAGGAGACATTAAAACAATAATTCAGACGAGCTATTCCATCCATCTTTTGAAGCTCAACAGATGAGAGATAGTTTACCACCCAAAAAAAAGATGAGACAAAGGAATTTATGCGTCGCTTGGTGAATGGTGATAAAGCTGTGAGTAGACATTTGTCATTTATGTGCCGTATGTGTACTACTGAGTGCTACTTGCTGTCCAGTAAATCACCCGTTGTGCACTTCACACGCCAAAGGCACCCAAGTGACAGTTTACATTCTGGATCGCTTATGAAATGATTGGCCCCATAGGAATAATAATCCGTGTGCTTGTAAGATGCCCAACAACTATAACACTCTTTATCCCCGTCGGAGAGGATGATCCTCTACGCCACAAAATGAATGCGGTGCCGTGCCCTGTCATTCAGTGCATGACATGACAGGGCAAAAACAGGCAATGTCGGAACAGACGAGAGGATTGAAAGGTTTAAGGAGAAACGGTGACAGTTAACATTGTTTGATTTCCTTAATTATTATTTTTGAAAAAAGGGGTCCATGTCTCTCTTTTGTTATTGCGTTCTTTTCTTTGATCAAGAAAGAACGATCAAAGAAAGAAGAGAGAAAGCCGGGTATTACTTTTAACAATAATGGAGAAATTAACGTGTTATTACTGTTATTGAATACTTACCCGTCTTGGTATCCATTCAGAGAGATGATCTATACTCTGCAGATATTGACTCGTAAAGGATCCGGACTGGGCTGTTAATTGGGCTGGGTTGGCTCGAAACCCAACTTGACCGGCCCAAAAAATGGGCGGGCTAGGCAATTGAGTTTTGGGTTAGGCCAGGTTCAGGCCCAAACATTTGATCCAAAATATTTTTTTCAAACTGGCTTGGGCCACAGTTTCTTTAGTCCGACAGCCAACCCGACCCAACCCGAAGTAATGGAAATATAAACCCAGCCGAAAGCCCAGTCTGAAACCCAACATGTATATCTACCGTTGGATCTTTAATTCATGTTTTGTGATCTCTTAGGTTTCTTCATTTAATAGTTAGGAGGGGCTAACCTGAACTTAGCCAGATTTCAATAAAAAAAATAAGGCATTGGGATATTACTTTCAGGCTAGCCCGAACACAATCTAAATATAAGACATTTGGTTATTAATTTTGGGCTGCCCTTACTTGGCCTGAAGCCTGAATAATTACATTGGGTCGGGTTTACACTGGGCTTGGGTTGACCCTTGCCTGACCTAACCTCTCCTGATTGATAGCCCTAATCCGGACTCTTGTCGTGTCAACGCTACCCCCAAACCACAACCTGCCCTATGAAAGGGGATGCTGCAATTGACCAAATCAAGGGTGGCATTTCAGAACTTGACTAGTAGCAAATGAATACATTCAATGGGGTGACATAGTTATCAGGTTTCACATGACTACAAGAAAGTTGCAACTACCATTGTGGAACTATTTAGGTGGTAATTAGATCACAATTTTACTTGTTCTCTTTTCTTTCACCTCTCTAGCAAGAGACCGAATTAGTTGCTCAAGCGGACCCTGCAAAGTTTGTCTTATGAGAAGGATGCTTCATAATGCTTTCTTTAAACACCGATCTTCTATTTGGCTAAACTCTAAACCAAGACACACCAAAGTGCACATCCCTGGCCCTATAAACGTCCCTTGTTGAATGTTGATCATTCCATCCCAATACCACACTCACTCACTCACTCTCTCTCTCTCTCTCTCTCTCTCTCTCTCTCTCTCATACACACACATGTACATATGCAAAGCCAAGCATTTCTCTTTCTATCAAATATTTGAGGATTTTCAAGTTATGGTGATTGAAGTCTCTAGTGTATGATATTAATAATAACAAACAAGAGGGAAAATGTGGGGAATGATAGCCTGGATTAATGTGAACATTTGTTATTATTGAAGTACATCAATTCATCTCTCCGAATACCTTAAGGTTTTGAGAGAGGGGTGTGTGTGTGTGTTTGAGAAAGAGAGGAAAGGTCTCTAGGTGGCAATTTTTGGGTGGGAAAAGATGGTGGAACTTAACTGTGATGGCAACTAGTGGAAGATTAAATCAATAATTTAAGATCTTCATGTTGGGTGCGGAGATTGATCTAGAGAAGTCTAAGGAAGAACCAAGAAAATCAGAGTTGGAGAAGTTTGAAAAAAGGGCCAAAAAACGGATGCTGACAGTTTGAACCGATCCATTAAGTACTTGGATTGATCCATAAAATACTTGGACCAATCTAGTGATCTTTTGGTTTGCATAGAGTGAGGGTTGATTAGACTTAGACCGATTTGAAGGTATATTTTTGGTAAGAGTCATTCCAAACTCAGTCTCTATGGTCTATATAATATTCTTAAGTTCATATAGGGTTACGAGAGATCTAAGAATGATTAAAACAAGTGGAAGTAATTGAGAGAAAGTGTTTTCTCATTGAAGGGGTTGCTTCAAGGTGAGAGAACGGTTTCTTTTCCGGATTGTAAGAGAAGAGGGTTAAGAAGGGTATCATCTTAGGGTTTTGAGTTGTGAGAAAGTGTGTGAGAGAGATAGAATCTTGTAGCGTCTAATCTTCCATAATAATGAAATTATTTTTGTGTGGCTCCTTGGTTTTTTTTCGATTTTGGGGTTTTTCATGTAAATCTTTGTGTTGTGGTTTTTTGTTTGTCTACTGATGATTTTGCATTTATTATTGCATCCTAAGGAACTCACATTAAGGAGAGTTTCAATCCTAACAAGTGGTATCAAATATAGGTTCCTAGTTGCAAAGATAGAAGCAGTTCCAAGTTCGTTGTTAGTGGTTCATCAGAAACAAAGTTTGTGATTTAGAAGAACTTTGATTTAAGTGGGAGCAATGGCAGCAACGGGAGAAAAATCTACAAGGTTCGCTATTAAAAACTTCAATAGTTTGAATTTCACATTCTGAAAGATGCATATAGAGGATTACCTCTATTAGAAAAATCTCTATCAGTTACTTGGAGGAAAGCAGAAAAGCTTGCAACAATGTTCGATTCAGATTGAAAGATATTTGATAAAAAAATACTATGTATGATTCATCTTTCTCTATCATCATCGATTGTTTTTAATATTTCCAAGGAAATACTACAGAAGGTCTCATGAATGTTTGTCTTGTCTCAAATGTATGAGAAACCCTCGGCATCAACTAAGGTGTTTTTTATGAAGAGTTTGTTTAACATGAAGATGGGTGAAGGAGGAAGTGTAGTTAAACATCTAAATGAGTTTAACATGCTTACCTAACAATTATCTTCGGTAGACATCAACTTTGAAGATGAAGTTGGGGTCTTAGTGTTGTTGTCCTCTTTGCTAGAGAGTTGTGATGGTTTGGTGATTACCTTAAATAATTCCTCAGGTTCAAGTACACTCAATTTTAATGATATGGTGAGTGTTATACCCAATGAGAAGGTTCGGAGGAAATCTTCTAGGAATTCATCAGTGAGTGAGAGTGTTTTGAATGTGGAAGGAAGATGAAGGTCGTCAGTAAAGGAATCTGGGAATGTCAAGTCTAAATCCAGAGGAAAAAGTGATGTATGTTGTTTTTATTGTAAGGAGTTTGGCCACATAAAGAAGGATTATCCAGAACATGATAATAGAAAGAAACGTGATAGTCCTAGTATATAACATTGGCATAGGAACGTGAGGACTATATTGGAGATGTTCTCACAGTCTCCGAAGGTATAAAAATTATTTCTCAAGAAGAGTGGATATTAGATTTAGGTTATCTTGTTCACTTATGCTCTAAGAGGGAATATTTTGATACATTACAGAAAAAGAATACATGATTTGTCTTTGGGTGATAGGTTAAGATGTGACATCACAGTTGTTAGAACGGTAAAGATCAAGATGTTCGATGTAGTGGTTCTTGCTTTAGGTGGTATGACATATATCCTAAAGATGTAAAATTATATGATATCACTAGGCCAGTTGGACTCCAAGGGGTACATGTATTCAGCTGTAGGTGGAGCCATGAAAATCACACATGATTGTTTAGTCCCAATGAAGGGAGAACTATGTCAAGATGGTTTATATCATCTTAGTGGGAGTAAGGTAGTTAATGGTATTCCTTTAACCTCGATGGGTAGCTAGAAATAGGATGTGATTTAGATTCGAAGTATATGTCGTTCTAGGTATATATGGTGTAGAGTTCATTAAGAAAGATAAGTGCAGATTTTCTCCATGGTGGTTTTGGAATGAGAGTCAAGGTGGAGTGTGGTGCATATGTCACAGGTTTGTGTCTTGACAAATATGTGGGTAAAGGAAAGGTTTAACAAGAAGTCTTCAAGGGGTTGAGGTTAAAACCAATATAGAAATTGTTGAGGGTGTCTTTAAATCCACCTCAATGAATCTGAAAGAGGTCAAGGATGGGAGCATGGTTGAAGATAAGGAGAGTTTTAGAAGGTCACAGAATAGAAGAGGTCTCGTCACACAGTTGCAAAAGGTAGGCACCATAGAAGACTCATCAGTCTCCAAGTGGGAAATTATTAGGTGTAAAGTGTTATACCTAGACTAATGATCCAACTTAATGAACCAAAAATCCAAGATAATTTTACTTGCAAGTATACAATTTTTATAATACATTACAAGATTGAATCCATAGAGATTTACTTGTAAAACAAAAACAAAAATTACAAATGAGAGGAAAAAAAAGAAATGAAAGAGATCTAATTCAGGTTTTCACACCATAGTATGAAGCAACATAATGTAAAAATAAGAATACTATATTAAATGTACCTAATGCTTTAAAGACCTATTTTATAACTTGTAAATTATTTTAGCTCAAATTATCACGATTAGAATCGAATAAAGATTTTACCTAACCGGAAGATCACACCACAAAAACATAATAAATAATTGTAGAATTGAATGTTTTGAACAATTATGTAATTTGTTAACAAGTCATGGGGACTTTCTAAACATTTACCTTACCCGGAGTTAACGATAAATCAAAGAGAGTTTATAGACTTGAACATTTAACAAAAGAAAATAAAACATCCAATAAAACAATTATTTCATTTAAATCCAAAATAAAATTACAATTAACTAAATTGCACCTGTAACCTTGGTTTGACCTTTAGCCCATCATCTTCTCAATACAAACTATGGAAATAAAAAATTAAAACCCTAAAATTAATAAAATAATAGAGGAGAAGAAGTGATAATTTCGTGCATACACACCCCTTTTATAGAGGAAAAGTGAAAGAGACCAAAATATCTTCAAAATTTTAGCAATCTCGTCCTTCTAAATTGTCTCGACTTTGTCTTCTATTTTTTACCCTGAAATCGTCTAAAATAGAAAAAAAAATTATGAAATGCAAATTTATAGAGAATTAAATCTTCTTTCCAACCCCACTAGCATTGCCTTAATTCAAATTTTGAGTCAAAAGTCATGGCTAAAATACCGAACATGACTCAAAACCTCTTTTTTCAGCGATTTTTCCAAAATAGGCATGAAGTGAAGATATTTTAAAACCAAGGACCCTACACATTTTTGAATGTTTGTCCCATAAGTGAGTTGGTCCATCGTCTAATCATCTTTCTCTACCAATATTAACCCTTGAATTCCTTTGAATGCTTCATCTTCACTTGATTGGATTGGTTGGTGTTGATCTCCGTAATCCTTTGACAT
>JAOXJP010113608.1:0-14048 GCA_025762735.1 Platanus orientalis
CATGCCTGTAGACCATTTAAACCAAAATAACCCTGTTTTAGACAATTTATCGCGAGATGACTGTATATCTCGCGATAAGCTGTTTAACACTCGAAATGTCGCAGTATAGAGGTGTTTCGTATCGCAGACCTACGATACCGATACGTATCGCGCGATACGCCCCGTATCGTGCGATATTTTGAACCATGCTAAAAGCATGCATCATAGCAAAAGGCAACAATGGGGTGGATATTCATAGTCATTAAAACATGGAGCATTAGAACTCTCCTTATTGTTACAAACTTGCAATGGTAAAAATGCTGAGACATAGGTTAACTTGACGTATAAAATGTTTTTGTTCTTTGGCATTTATACGAAACTGTGCATATGGAAGGAAACCCAAATTTAATTTGAATCCACGAGGAAGAAGAAGAATTTTTTACTTTCATAAAGAAAATGTTTTAATAAAATCAATAATAATTGCAATTATCTTTATCTCACACGTTAAGAAGCCCTAAAGTAATAAACTACTTTTCAAATCTAATCTAAAACTTGAAAAGACTTAAGGAACCTCATTTAATAAAAAACTACTCTAACAAAATAAGGGCAAGAAAGCTAAATAAAATAGAATAGATAAAATAAAAAGTAAATAGCATAAGTAATCGTGGGACTCCTTCTCTTCAATGCCTCCTCGCCTTTCTCTCTCTCATTCTCTAAAAAGACGTCAACAACACATTTGACACCAGCCCCTCCACTTGGAAATGACTCGACCTCAAGTTATGCTTTAGATAGTTTGACTTTTGTTGTGCATGATACTCAACAAATCAACTATATTGAATGTTGGAGAAATGACCACATTTTCAAAAAAAAAAAAAAAATCAACTAGATAAACATTGTCATTAATCTTCTTGAGTATCTAATAAGGACCATACTTTTTATTTTTCAATTTGTTGTATGTTTTTGCTAGGAAATGTTTTTTCTTGAGATGAACCATTATCATATTTCTCTCTTGGAAAACTTTCAAAATCTTCTACTTATCAGTATCTTCTTTATGCTTGGCATTAGATTCTTCAAGTTATCTCTTAACATCATGTACTGCTTGTATTCTTTCAGCCATATTTTTTGTTGGTATGCTCATGCCTAAAAGTTTTGGCAAATTCATTAAGTCTAATGTATGCTTTGAAACTCTCGCATAAAAAATTTGAAAATGAGACTTTCTTGTAGACTTGTTCATCATATTATTGAAAGCAGATTCTATTTGAGCAAACTCAGCCAATGTTTATAACTTCAGACATTGCCGGTCCCAAGCCCAGATAACGGAGAAGGGTTGGCGTCTGGTTGAAAACTGGCTTTAAAAACCCACTCAAACCATTTAACAAATTCTATTTGAGCAAGAGCAAAGTCCCACTGTTTGGGTTTATCCCCAACAAGATATCTAATGATGTTGACAAGTGTTCTATTCATAACCTTTGTATGTCCATCTATTTGTGGATGACACGTACTGTTATACTTTAAAGATGTATCAAATATTCTCCACAACGTCTTCCAAAAGTAACTAAAAAACTTGGTATCACAATCTGAAGTAATAGTTTTTGGCACACCATGTAATCTGTTCACCTCATGAAAAAACAAGTTAGCGGCATTAGTAGCATCCATAGTCTTCTTGAATGGGATAAAGTGAGCCATCTTTGAAATCCTGTCAACCACCACATACTCATAATTGAAACCTCGTTGAACTTGTGGAATGCCCAACATAGATCTTTCCAAGGAACTTCTGGTACGGGCAATGGAGTATAAAGATCAGTATTTTTACTCTGGCCTTTAGAAACTTGACAAACGTGACATATTTTCACAAAATTTCCCACATCTCTCTTTAACTACGGGCAATAATATCTCTCCTCCACAAGAACATTACTCTTGTCTTTCCTTAAGTGTCCACCTAAGCCTCTTGCATGCAGCTCCTTAATAACCTATTCCCTTAGTGAATACCTTAGAATACACAATTGTTCCCATGAAAAAAGAAGCTATCTTGCACATGAAAATATGTACACTATCTGATTTAACACTTATCCCAATTGCCTTTAAAATCTTCATCTTTTGTATATAGCTCTTTCAAGTACTCAAAGCCTTTTACATTAGTTACTGTAACTTAAAAAATTGATATTCTACTCAATGCATCTACCACTTTATATTGTTTCTCTGATTTATGTTTTAAGACAAAAGTAAATTTCTACAGAAAATTCACCCATGTATATATCATACATATAATTCATATGAGATTTGCTATTTATAAATTTTAAAGCTTGGTAGAATTAGGTAGTGTCACCAATGACGTAAAGCCTAAACCATAGCATATAATTTTAACTCATAAGTAGACCACTTCTTTTGAGCATCTATCAACTTTTCACTATAATAAGCAATGGATTTACCTTCTTAAAAAATAATAACTCCAGTCCTAACATATGAAGCATTACATTCTACTTCAAATAATTTTTCAAAATTAGGTGAGACCAAAATAGGAAAAGTAGTTAATTTTTCCTCGATCAACTCAAAACTCTGTTAAGCCTCATTTGTTCATTCAAAATTTTCCTTCTTCATACATGCAGTTATGAGTACTACTAAATTGCTGAAATTTTTCACAAAATGGCGATAAAATGTTGCTGACCCATGAAAATTGCATACTTCACTAACAAACTTAGGTTTGGCCATTTATTAATAGCCTTCACATTTTCTTCATCACCACAAATACCAGTAGCACTTACAACATAGCCCAAAAATGCAAGACTATAAATTATAAAGATGCATTTCTTGTAATTTATATAAAGCTTATTCTCTTTAGGCACCTCTCTTAAATGCCCCACATGTCCACCTTCATTGTGGCTATAAATTAATATGCTATCAAAATAAATAACTATAAAATGAATGGCCAATAAAAGGCTTAAGCACCTGGTTTATCAGCCTCATGAACATACTTGGTGCATTTGACAACGCAAACAAATCACCATCTTTCATATGGACCCTCATTGGTCTTAAAGGCAATTTTCCATTCATCACCTAGCCTAATGAGAATATGGTGATACACACTCCTCAAATCAATGTTATTTGAAAATTGTGACCCATCCAACATGTCCAACATATCATCTATATAGGGTATAGGGAACTTGTATTTCATTGTAATTTTATTAATAGCCCTACTATTAAGGCACATGTGCCAATTCTCATCTCTCTTAGGAGTAAGAAGAGATGGTACGACACATGGCTCCATGCTTTCTCTAATCATTTCTTTAACCTTGCCTTGTAATATTTAATGCTCTTTACGGCTCATCCTATAATGTGCAAAATTGGGTAAACTAACTCCTAGAATGAGATCAATATAGTGTTGGATATCTCTCATAGGAGGTAATCCATTTGGGAGTTCATCTGACATTATCTCCTCAAATTCTCAAACTTAAGCATATCTGTTGACTTAGCATCTTCACCATTAACCACCAAAGCATAAATTTCATCCGATTCCTTATTTCTGGTTGCAAATCCTGTGCAATTAAAATGGTTCTCCCCTCTAGCTAAGAAGCTTTGGGTCAGCTCTCATCTCTCGTAGGAGTAAATATAATTTTTCTACCAATTCTTGTAGAAAATAAATACATTATCTTTGCCTTTATGAGTGGAATCAACATCATGTTGCCGAGGTTTACTAAGAAATAAATGGAATTCCTTCACACATAACACTTCATCTTTATAAAATTTACCAATAGAAAATGAAATTTAGCATTGTTCAGTTACCACAATTTTGTTGACCTTCTTGATCCACCCAATGGTGTATGGTGTAGGATGCTTCTCCGTTTTCAATTGCAATTTTTCAACCATGGTTTTGGACACATTTTCACTACTGCCACCATCTATGATTAAATCAAAGACCTGATTACTAACTATAAACTTGGTTCAAAAAATATTGTGACGTTTTGACTTTGACTCTTCCTTGTGAGTGTACATCCATCTCTATGTTGTCCTGCTTTATCATCATTTGTCTCTTAATTGTGAACGGCTAAATTAGAAACTTGGCATTAATGGCATTGGTTGGATCTATACCTAGATTGATTACATTGATAACACTTGATCTGCATAGGTGGAGTGTATAGATTTTTAGAAGAATCTCGACCACCAATTGAAGTATTTAATTTTTGGGTCCCACTAACTTGCTCGTGGCTCACATTTGCAAATGGATGGGTCCTTCCTTTATAAGAATTTCCACGACTTGATGATAACTCTTGTGACATTTCAATTGTAATGGTTTTACTGCTAATTTGTAAAACCTTATTGGAAGACTGATTCAGTTGTGATTCATCCATTGTTGTAAGCTTAGCAGTTTCATTAAAAGTCCAAACTGGTTACATAACAATCTGATCTTGAATTTCTTGACATAACCCACCATTAAATATTGCCACTTGCTGCATTTCAATTTCCACCAAATCATTACGTGCAAACAAGTGATAAAATTCTTCAGCATAATCCTTCACTACCCAAAATCATTGCTAACAATTTTGGTACTTTGAAATAATACTTGATCATAAGTAGGTGGTAGGAATGTTGCCTTCATCAATTGTTTCATTTTTCTCCATGTGCGTACTGGTGTTTTTTATTTTCGAGTACACATGAGTTGAAGTTGACCCCACCATGAAAAAGCTCATCCCTTTAACTTATAGGTTACTAATTTTACCTTCTTTTCTTTCAAGATTTTCATATATTAAAAAAGAAAGCATATTTCCTGTCTAGATGGTGTCCAAGGCACAAGGAGATTTCATTTGGAATAAAATGTGTGGGAATTTGAAATTTCATCCAACCCTTGCCCATTTTATTCCATGTGAAGTCATCTGGTGCCCTGGACACCAAATCCTTGATAGAACATCTATTTCGTTCAAAAAAACTTTCAACTTTAGAAACCTAATCAAGAAAATATTCAATGTGTAACTAACCATTAAAGGTAGATAAATTGACATTGAACCTATAATCTCGTTTAGGTTGACCACCATGTTTCAAAAAAATGTCATTCACTTCCTTATCACTAGAATCGTCCTCTCTTATAGTTGTAACTTGCCAACTAATTATAGGCTCCACGTCACTTTTTTTGCCGTATACATGACTCTTCTTTTTGGGTCGACCATTTATGACCACCAATTTAATTGCACATAAGAGTTTTTGTCAAACGAGTATTAGCAACTTGCATCTCTTGCATTGTTCACTGATTTTTCTTATGGAAGTCCTCAAACATCACCATTGTCACCATGGAATTCTCCACGGTATCCCCATGAGATTGTTGTTGTTTGAAGGCATTGTTCCACTCTGAATCTAGTTCAAGCACCATTAGACCTAAGCTTTCATATCATGTGGCGTAGCGACACAAGTAGATTTCAAACACCTTTGAAATCCCAAATAACAAAACCCAAGTTTACTAATTGTTAATAGATCTGGATATGGTGGCATGTTGAGAGATGAAGATGGCATTTGCTTTGTGTGCGTATGCTGGAAAATATGAAGTTAAGCATGCGTTGTGGATGGTGTTGTACGGTTTGTTTAGAGGTCTTTGCCTTGCTATTTAATTTTGTTATAAGAGATTATTCATCACAATAGATTCCGAGGTAGGGATTGATGTTCTGCTAGCAAAGTGTCATACCCCATGGAAGACGTTGTGCATCACCAAGAAGATATCCAAACTCTTATTTGCGTTAGAGGAGCATGAAATTTTACTTGTGTGGAGAGAAGAAAATCATCGTGCAGACATTTTAGTTTCTTTGGCTACTGGAAATGATGAAGAAATTCTATATCCTATTGATTTTCCTGTAAACCTCAAAGATGCAATCTTGAGAGATGTTTCTAAATATACATATACCAGATTGTAATTCTTTTTTGTGATCAATAAAATTATTTACTTACTTAAAAAACGAACCCAAGTTTACGAAGAAGAAGAATTTCATCTTTCACAAAGAAAAAGTTTTAATAATTGCAATTGTCTTTGTTTCACACGTTAAGAAGCCCCCCAAAGAAAGAAATTACTTTCCAAATCTACTTTAAGACTTGAAAAGACTTAAGCAGCCTCATTTAATAAAAACTATTTTTACAATATAATGGTAATAAAATAGAATAGATAAGATAAGATAGAAAGTGATTAGGAATAGGTAAGCGTGGGAGTCCTCTTTAACACCTCCTCACCTTTCTCTTTCTCTCCTCTGGTGCATCTTCTATGATCCCAAACAGACTCCTCAGACTTGGTTTAATTGGTTTTGTGGGTATCTATTCACTCTGGGTTTCTCCTATTTGTCTATCCAATAGTGGGGTTCTTTTTTATACTCTCAATGACTGATTTGTTAATCAACTAGAAAATGAATTTGCTGTGGAGGACCTAGGCCTACTCTATTACATCCTAGGTGTTGAAGTGAAATATTTTCTGTGTCAGATGAAATATGCAATGGATTTATTTACCTTGGCAAATGCATGATTGTAAATTCATTGCATGCCAAAGCCTAGCTGGACAATTATAGGTTTTTTTCTTTGATAGGTAATTATAGGTGAAGACGGGTTTTAAACCCAAGTCTGTGGTACAACACCCACCGACTTAATTTACCAACTTAGCAAGCTAGCATCTTCAGAATTATAGTATTTCCTACATGGTTTGATCTTTTTTTATAGCATCAGCAATTTTTACCCATTGATGCCTGTTCCTACCAACTACTATTATCAAATTGTGAAACACAATCTTGCTTATGTTTCTAAAACCATTGATTGTGGTCTCAATGGTTTTGCACCTTTTTTGGGTGGTGCCATTTATCTCATGGAGCACAATTATAGCACTGTGGCACGATCCAGCGTTAAGGCAGAATATTGTTTTATATCATCCATTGCTGCATTTTTCATTTTACAGGACGTTGGTGTTCTACTATACAACGCCCCTCAGCTCTTTTGTAACAACATCAATACTTTATACATATATGCCAACTAATCCTGATTTCCATTCCTTTACAAACGGAAGCAATTTTTTTCTTCTCAAATTTATTACCACACCACAAGCTGATACGTGGGGCTGTTTAGGATTAAAAGCGTAGAAAAGAAATTGTTCAAATAAAAAAAAGTAGGTATCGAACAAATTCAAAAGCACAACACGTGTCAACCTGTAATGTGGAAATATGGGGGAATACACAAATTTGGGCACATAAAATTTGCTTCCAACACGTAAAGCTGGATTACCACCGTATACAGGAATATATTGCTCTTGGATCTTTCTGGTCACATTATATGTCTCTTCTTACAATTAACTCAACGAATCTTTACTTAACCTCTATTACATAACATCTTCTAGACTCTTGGGAGCAAACTCGGCCTTTGACCTACTTTTCAACTCATTTAAAGCAAAGCGGATTTGGTGCAGTGCAAAAAGTTGCAGCGACCTTGAAGCGCCAGGCATTGAGTGACCAAAAAGTGGTGGTTTACTTTTTTTCTGCCACATGTCACTCAACACCTGACACTTCAGGGTCACCGCAACTTTTAGCGTTACAGGAAATCCACTTTGAATTTAAAATTACTAGAGAATACACGTAAGCTAATGGGTAGAACATGCAAAACCATATTAGAAAATAAAAGATAACATGCTTCTTATACGTGCTGATTTTTCAAAACCCGTGTAATTCCGAAATATGCATACACATTTGTTTACTTTAATCTCGATGGTTTCCTATTTTATTCTAAACGTTTCATTTCTCTGGTTGAGATTATTCACGTCTTGTTGGTGGCTCGGAGCCACCATTCATGGGGCTCCAGATGCAGGCAGGTACTGACAAAGTGTATAGGGCTGTCAATACTTGCCTGCACTTGGAGCAGCCTGGCGCAAATCTTCATGTGGCAGAGGATATCACCCCCCTTTCTACGCCCACTGTCCTGGTGGTTGTGGCACCATCTCTTTAAAGAATGATATGGAATTTAAACCTGATCAACAGCATTGTTTGTAGTCGTGCTTTGATACTGCCTTTCCTGCCGTGCTGTGGTCCTGTGATACTCAACAGGCCCATAAAATCACCATTGCGAGCCGTTATTAAGTACCTTGTTTCATAATGTGCAGTTTTCTTAGCCACAGAATTGTTTACCCCAGCATTTCTGTTGTGTTCGACACTTTCCAGCTAATTAAGATGAAACATCCACAGTTCCGTTATCATTATCATTAAAGCCCTGTGTGGTTGCCATGAAAAGCTGATTTTCTCATTATTCTTGGCAAAATTTTCTTTAGAAAATCACCTTAAGGATTTGGTAGGACGATATTAGGGGCCGACGACACATCAGTGTCAAAAGTGAAAAGCATCCCCCAAGAAGTGTAAGTCACTTTTTTTGGCACTGATGTGTTCGCCCTAATGTCTGTCCTACCTTAGGCTAACTTTAGGGGTCGCACCAAATCCCACCTGAGAAAATCATGTTCAAGTTGCCTGGTTGTCAAGATCCAGAAATCCTCAATTTTCAAAATTATGTAGTGTAACTAACAATTTTCTTGTCTGCTACCATATTATTTTCACACAAGCATTGCCTGGGAATCCTCCCTTTCCCAAGAAAATTGTAACACATAAGTTTTTCTTTTCTTTTTCTTGGCAGCCAATCAATCATTAGAAAATGATAGAAAATTATATATATTTTATTTTCTTTTCTTTTCTTTTTCTTTTCTATTTAATTCAATGCTACCAGACAGGTCCTAAAAGGAAAGTATAAATACAGCAAAAGCTGTTGGAACATTTTCCTCCAACATCTGTTAGAAACGATCCAATTTTTTTTTCCTTAAATTTATGGCCAAAACATCAGTACAAGTAGGAGTGCAATTTATGTTGGCAGGTTAGGTTTGTATCGTGTCAAGATAAGGGTATACAACTACATGGTTCAACCAAACCTGACCCATTTGTTAGTTGTGTCAAAGAGGGTCGACTCACTTTAACCCAAAATACGTTTACAATCAATCATAATCTACTTATTTCATATTGGGCTCACGGGTCATGTCAAATATTGCCACCCCTCATTAGAAGGATATGGATCCATATTAATTCTACTATGCTCAAAAGAAAGATTAGCAAAGGCTCAATAGAAGGTGTCTCTTGCTCTTTCCAAAATCTCTCAGTGAAATGAGGGTTTTACTCATTTATGCAAGCATGTGTAAAAGTAAAATCTCAAAAATACCCCTAAAAACATTTGGACAGGGGGCTTTTCCTGCACCCTCGGCAGCTCAACCACTACACTGGGATGTCTTGTATTTGGAGGCTGCACAATCTGCACTCAGTCAATAATACTTGCAATTGTTAATCAGGTTCCACCCTCAACAGGGTGTTGGGGAGGCACATTCAACAGTGGATGTATTCGGAACTTTGAACCTCAATCGTTCTGTTGCAATATCCTAGTTTCTGACTGTTTTCCCAGCCCAGTCTGGTTGCCTTGAATTGTATAGAAAAGAAAAGAAAAGAAAATCCCACAAGAAAAGGAAAGAAAATAATTGTAAGAAATATACGACAAACCCAACTTTTCATGGCAACTAAATAGCTTAAAAATTTCTTGAGAAAATTTTGTCACGAGAAAACCTTTTCATGGCAACCAGACTGGACCGGCTTGATGACCCAGTTCATTTGTGACCTTTGGTTTCATTTTTCTCTCGTGGGGTGAATGCCCATTTACTCTTGCGTCATGCAGCCCCCATTAAGAATGTTGACAGTATTATGCATAAATGTTACTCACAGGTACGTCGTGCAGCCTACTTTAAGACTGTCAATGATTCGGCGTGAAATCATCTGCGACACCCTCCCTGACAGGGAGGGGAATCAAAAACCTCCACCCCCTCCCCCCCCCGGGAGTGTCCCATAGGGGGGGGGGTGATACTGGCTAACCAGACATGCATGAACAAATCCTATGCAACAGGCTTAAATTTAACTGGAAACTGCCGTCAAAACAAGACGTGTAAAAAAAATTGAAATTTCAATTTTGGACATATTTTTTAATACATCTTGTCATATTATAAACTTAAAAGTGGGCCCATTCTTGGCCACATGTCACCACCGATAGTTTCCTTAATGTATTTTAAGCTTGCTGCAGAGTATTTGTTTTCGGAAGGGTCCATGGGGCCCCATTTTGGCCATCATCTCTCCTCCTGGCTCACATATGATCCAGTGGGGATAAAGAATATGCCCCCAATTAGGAATTGGGGCAAATCCTCTGCACCAGGAGGATGGTGCACCCGCCTCACAGGGGGTGTGAGTGCATGCAAAAATTGCATTGGCCACACCCTCCTGTGCACCATCCTTCCGGCCCAAAGGATTTTCCTTGCATTAAAATAATAACCATCTCTTCTTTGACAAATCATTGTCTTTAAAAATTCCAATTGAAACGACCCAATCTATGGGGCCAAATAATCATAGATGGTCCTAAAATTCCTATTACTGAATCAATTGTGTGGTTTAATTGTTTCAGAGTCAGACATATATCAGCAGTAAAACTTTTGAGCTACCCATTTAATACATCACAAATAATAGTTTTGGACAGCCATTGATCAATTGCATGGGATCGTTTTGAAATTTGCTGTTTAAAGTGATTCCATTTTAGACAGTAAACCTAATGTATGGGTTATATATGTTGTTGTGGAGCCTAATGTGGAAGAGGACGTATAAAGGAGAACTATACATGATAGTTTGGACTGGTCTAACTAGCCCGGACCAATTTACCAAAAAGGGTGGATCGATCTAGGAGAGTTCGGGTGCTGCATAGGAGAACCACCAAAATCCAATCGGATTGATTTGATCAAAATGGCCGATCAATCCAATGGCCTGGACCAAGACACATGTTTTGACGGATTGGTTTGGCATTAAATTTTGTGTGTGAATTGTTACAGAAGGTGTGTAAGAGAGTGAGAATTTTCTCTAGGTCGATCTTTATAGAAGGTGTGTAAGAGACTGGGCATTAAACATTCTATCGTTGTTTATGTTAGAAGGAAAATAAAAGAGAGCGAAAAACTAGTGGTTTGTGAGAGATTGATAAAACTTTTGTATTTTTCTAAAGATAATGAAGCTTTCTTTGTGTCTCCGTGGTTTTTCCCTAACTTGGAGTTTTCCATGTAAATTCTATGTGTTGTGGTGTGCTTGTGGTTTGATTTGTTTTGTTCTTTGATTGTTATTGTTTTCATCTTATTTGATTTGATTGGTAGGCTTTTGAAATAATCCCCAACCATATACAGGATTAACACTATAGTTAACAAATTACAATGGGATTTGGTGCTGGAGCTCACGATGAATCAAACATTGTTCAATTGGTATCATGCATCAGATATGGTGCATATATAATCTTTATATATGGTATCAAAATAGATAACAGCATACATGAATGGACATGATAATAGTTAACTTTGTTTGAACTAATAAAAAAAATTAAAAAATGGACTAGATAAATTTACCCAAGTAATATTTTATGGTACTAGTGAACTAAAGTGACAAAGAACCCCAAATCCATTGAGAACTAAACATGATCTATTCATGGCCACTACTCACATGTCAGCCAAGATTGTCTCATCCAATGTGTCCAACATCAATTTTGTGCTAGCACATAGCAAAAAAAGTGAAGAGATTTTTTTTTACCATGGATTTAAAATTTAGGGGTGTCAACAAGGCAAACTTTGCTTAGTTGAGCTTGGGCTTGTCACATGAAGTCAAAGCTCTAGCTTGGCTTGC
Source organism: Platanus orientalis (assembly GCA_025762735.1). NCBI lineage: Eukaryota > Viridiplantae > Streptophyta > Magnoliopsida > Proteales > Platanaceae > Platanus > Platanus orientalis. The sequence goes on from JAOXJP010113608.1 coordinate 11,706, forward strand.
CAACCAACAAAAAAAGGCACGCCCATTAACCCAATTTGTCTTGTTTGAATGGCAGATACTGTTGGAAGGATTCCTCTTTGGCTGATAGGTATTGTAACTGATATTCTTGTGATCGGTTCAATAGGTATTTCCTTTTACTGTTCATATTCTAGATTGAGTTCATCGTTGTAGTAATCCAATGAACCGGGTTGTAGACATGAAAGAGTAAGAACTCAATGGGACTTTACCCCTCTTTGTCTGATTCGAGGGGTAAGGTCCCGTTGAGTTCTTGCTCTTTCGGTGAGACTTTGATCCATTTCATAACATAAAAGTTGGAAATTTATCCAGTCAACATAATCATAATATTTTATTTGTATAAATGACAAAATAGACCCTTGATCCGATGTTTCAAACCACTCCATTATGTTTTTCTGATGATGTTTTTGAACTTGTTTATTTGTGGTCTTTATAAAATAAATTAAAATTAAATTAATAAATTCTAAATATAAATTGTCTCATTCATATAATAAATGGGGTTAAATTGAATTCTTGCTGAGATTTCTCCATGTAAAATATAAATACCTACCTATCCATAAAAATATAGATTACTATGTAAGATATACCAATTAAGCCAATGACTACTCATGATTCCATATTGAATTAATTTCACATTGGTTCCAAATTAAAGGAATGTTATGGGAAGAAGGGAGGAGATTCTTGAATCAGGAAAATGATCCAATGAATTCGAAAGAATTAAACGAGGAGCTGTATGAGGTGAAAATCTCATGTACAGTTCTGTAGAGTGATAGTAAGAGTGGCTTATCGATAAAGCTACAAGTTATCCAAAAAATGATTGTGTTTCGATCTACATCCGATCCACAATAAGCTTATCCAGTCTGTTTATAAAAAATCCATTGTAAACTGATAGGATACGGATATACATCGATCCATTCTGTTAACTATCCGTTTCGTTAAAATGTAACAATATATAGAATATAGAGAATAGACTATTAAATTTAAAATTTAAATAGCCTAATAACTAAAACCCTTAAAAATTAAAAATTCTATACTTCATAAATGTTCTATCTTGGTCCATGGCGGCATCCACAGGTACTACCACAACTATGTCGCAGTGGTGGTAGTTCACACCCACCACATAGGAGAAAAGATGGTGTTTTGCTCCATCTAACATAGTTTCTAGACCATATAACGTTGGACATTTTCACGAGGATAGACATGGGCTAGGGAAGACTGCATTGGCGACAGTGATGACATATATGGAATTGCTTTTTTTTTTTCCAGATATTGAAAATCCCACCCAAAATCCAAATTATTTAAGTAGTTAGGACACGATATAGTTTTATAATATCCATTAGAATATGATACAAAAATGGGTATGCTCATATTCGTTCCGAATCTGCTCCATTTGCAGCCCTACTTATCTGTCAACTTTTCCATTATCACCTCCAAAAGATCAAACTTTGCCTTATGTAAAGTTGCCAAAGTACAATAAACCTTTAAATTTGAAATCACTGCTCATATACCTAGTATTGACCATAATTTACAAGAACATTTTGTAATCTTAGTAAAAAGAGGGTGGATGTTGCAGGTTCAACCCCCATTAGTCCCGACCTAAGATCTGATGAATCCATCAATTTCTCTCTCCATTTTCTATGAGGGGGGGTAGGGAAAGGGATCTAATTCTTGGAGGGAATCTTTATTTATTTTTCTTTCCTTTCGGTCGTTGTGGTCACTCTATTATGGATTTTTGACCACATTCTCCATAGGGCCCTCTTATCTCTTCCTTCTCCGAGTAATGCTGTGGTGAACCAGAAAAGTTTGGGTAAAGTTGGATCTAAGTGTTGTCTAGGTAAGCGTCGTGTAGTAAGAGTAGTTATGAACCTAGTAGACCATCCCCATGGGGGTGGTGAAGGGAAGGCCCCAATTGAGAGAAAAAAAACTCACAACCCCTTGTATAAACCTTTACCAAAAGTATATTGTGATCTTTTTATTCAAATAGCAATTAAGGTGAAATATGGTTAGGAACGACAAATCTCTTTATGATAAACATATCCAATTTTCAAGTTCGGTATAACGGGTTGTTCCTATAAAGAATTAGACTAATGATGTATACAATACGTGAATTCTCAATAAAGATGTTACGTAGTTGGTTTGTATATATATATATATATATAGTTAAACTTCTATAAATTAATACCCTTGGGACCATAAAAATTTATTAATTAATCGAGATATTATTTAATCGATAAATTAATAATTTATTAACTTATACATTAATTAATAAAAAATTAATTTATCAAGGTATTCTTTATTTTTTTTCCAAAACATTGAACTTAATACATG
>JAOXJP010113619.1:0-14048 GCA_025762735.1 Platanus orientalis
CTTTTTGTCTGAGCTCACCACAAGGCGGCGCAGAGGATATGGCTCCCCCTTCGATATGCTATGATAACAAAACTATGCATGAGATTTACGTATGTCATACTGATGCGGAGATGACTAACTTCCATGGATTAGAGTCCTGGACTCATAAAAGCTGTTTGTTCTTTAGTTGATAGCCAAATGTCACATGGAATTGGTACTAAAGGATAAGAGTTCGAATCATCTCCTTTAGGAATGGGATGCATTTTTTCGAGTTTCGATCAGCATGTGACATGATGTGTGACAGTGAGTAATTTGGTGAGTGTACATGGATTAGAGGAAGGTGTTTTAAGTAAATACAGAGGTATTGTACCGATAAAGCCCCGCGGCTTCGAGCTGCTGCATAGAGCATACAACCCATCACCATCAAAGTTGGACATTAGCTTCTATCCTAGGCAATAAAAATATAGTCCTTATTTATCAAAATTCCCTTGTTAGGTAAATAGTATTTGCATGCTCATTTGAAATTTGCAGGGCTTCTTTATTCTCCATTTGAAAAATGGGTGATGATTCAAACTTAGAAGAGTAGCAGACAGTAATTGGTTACTTTCCATCATTTTTTAATCTTTTTGAGGTTGAAATGCCATGACAACCAACTATAATGATGGAAGGGGGGCACAAATGAAGGTTGAAAGGGCGAAGAAGGGGTTATTACTTAGTCGTATACATCATAAACGGCATAGGAAAGAAAGGGTGCAAAGCGATTGGAACACGTGGTGGTGGTAATTGGGGTGGCCCCAATGCTTGGGTTGCCTCTATTTCTTTCAAGTGTGGCACCTTCTCTCTCTCACTCACTCTAAAACCCACTATGAAGTGGTAGTGGTCTCACTCTTCCAATCACTCTATCAATTTTACATGTATAGAAGATTTGGGTAGACAGATTGGTAGATAAAAAGGGGGAAAAGGTGTGTGGTTGAAATGCTCATAGATTGTAATCTTTTCTTTGATAGCAAAGGTATCTTTCACGTACATGTCCTTTTTGTGCCCAATCCATGGCCGTCCCCTACTCCCCCCTTCTAAGGAGTGGCCTGGCCTCTCTCTCTCTCTCACAAATAAGAAGAGAAAGAAAGAAGAAGAAGAAATGGTTGGGTTAGTCCATGCTCCCATAATGATCACCAGTAGCGAATGGTCCATGGGCAATTTGGCATCTTTACTTTTCATCGATCTATGCTTCTATATGCTTAGATCTATGTACCTATATAATCCAGTGAAACAAAGGCAAAGTCGATGATGGAGACACAAACTGAGGCTACATGTGTAGCCCCTGTAAGTGACAAAAAGAGAGAAGAAGAGTCTAAAGGTTTGTAGCAATGGTAGTGGTGGTGGCGGTAGTGGTTCCAAGATCCCTTTTTTTTTTTTTCTTCTTCCTTTATGCTTTTTGTATTCATGGCGCTTATGGATGGATTTTTTTCCTCTTTCTTTATAAATATTATTTAATCGAGAGAATATATATATATTAAGAACATAAAATTCAAAGGTTGGTTTCAACGAGCAAAATTTAAAATCTAGGCAATTATCCTAGATGATTGTGATCATCGCACTGCATTGACTTTCATTTATTTTGGATATGGCCACTTAGGCTCACTTGACTGCCACACTTGGTGGGATCAGCACTGCAAAGAGAGAGGCAAATGACGACTTGTGCTGTGCGTAAGGGGCTTTAATCCCTGGCTTTCTTGTGGAAGGATGATGCCTCAGCCACCAGAGCATGAGGGTATTATGTTGGGAACTGAAAACATACATACAAACAAGCTATATCAGAAAAGAGATCAAGTTTGCAACCTTTAGATCGGAATCCAATTCTTACCTTTAGAGCTATAGTTTTCAGCTAGGAAGTAGCAACCCATCTTCAATGGAAGGGAAAGGATTTAATACACCCAAATTTGTTTGTCCCCTCGTGCCCCACACAAGAGTGACATCTGATGGTTTTTTGAATTGGGTGCCTCTTCTAGGGAATAAATGTTCATTTGAACTTTTTTATTTTTTATTTTTATGGTTTTAACCTTGTAAACCCCATTTTTATCTCCAGGATTTAGTGCATCCACTTAATGAACAAATGAATGACTAAAGTCCCCCTGCATGTAAGAGGGACACATCACATCAAAAAGTGAAAATACCTCTTCCAAAAAGTGTAAATCACTTTTTTAACATGATATGTCCCTCCTATGGGAGGACTTTAGATGTTCATAAGGGGGAACGCCAAATCCGCACTGCATTGTTATGGGTACTTGAAAACTTTTTTTTTTTTCCAATAAGTATTTGAAAACCTTTTTTGCAGTTTTAATCCAATACACCTCAAGTTTTGTCTGTATGGAGACATAGGGGGATAGAAAAATTGAGTGTAGCAAATACTTTCCCTCAATGGAAGCACCTCCCTCCCTCTCATTTCGTTGGTTGGAGAAACTCTTGGAAAGGACGCCACACGTGCGGTCTAATTCTGGAAAGTGGGGTAAGAGAGAGAGAGAGAGAGATCTGATTAAATACATGACCCCACCCGTTTAAGATTTAATGCTCGTGCTATCCACGTCTACTGTCTCTCTTTAAAAGAACCAAAAACTACAAAACAAAAAGCAGAAAGAAGAAAATAAGGGGGCTGTTGACATTCAATCATAAACCGTCCAGAATGCAAAGTTTCTAACAGAATCACATTTGACTCAATTCCTTTCAACGGTTGGGGATCTTATTACGGTAGGATCTTAGGTTCTGTTTGGGTACATGCTTGGAATACACCTAGCACATTCTATCAGTATCACGCGCTGACCAACCTATTTGAAGATGTGCCCGCGAGTTGTTCTAAGGTATATATTTCATGTACTTGTTCCAAAAAATCACACTATTAACTTGTTCTTAAAAAGGAGTCTGAAAAACAATGGTATATCCTCACAAATCCTTTTTTACCTTCCTCTCTTCATCACTCCCAACCGAAGGAGGATCGTTTATAGTTCAAAATCCTTCTACAATCTAAATTGACCTATCATAATTGCTACAAATGCAGAAGGTTTTTTCACCTTTGAGATTTAAATTTCAAACTTTAATCAAATCACATCCACGTGTGTCACTATGAGACTGCTTGTTGGAAACGGGTTTGAAAAATGCAAAAGAGTTTTCTGTGCAAAATCTAATCATTGGGCTATGTTTAAGCCAAAATAAAATTGGGACCCACATATCATTTGAGGTAGGTCCATATGAGTTTGTGTTCACATCAACGAGGAGAACAATTCCGTATGGTTGGATGCTCAAAACCGTTAACAGGTAAATGAGAAATTGTTTCCAAAAGTGCCTAGTTGATCACTGATAAAACTGGTTAAAGTGGGAAATTTGAATAGTCTCACTTGGATTAGCCCATAAAATTTTGTGTGTTCATATACACTAGTGTTGAACATAAGCTTGGGCCCCAAGGGGTACTACTGTTTTGTAGATAGGGAAGGACCCAACCAACATGGGCCAGACCTATATTTAAACACACAAACTAGCGTTGAATCAAACCAAGTTGAGTCAATAAGAAAAAATAAATATAATAATACTAATACTAATAATTATTTCTTTATTCTTTCTCCCAGAATCAATTACACTTGTGGGAGACATGTCTCTATGAACAGGTTTTACAGTTTTTCCTTTATGGGTGTGTATTTTATAGTTATGCCCTTGGTGACTGTTAGACCAAATAGACACACATGTGGCTATTAAATTACACTTATTGACACATGTCTATTCCATATGGACATGTAGGTGTCTCTTAAATCATACCCTTTCACACATGTTTGTTTCATATAGATACGTATGTTGCTACTAAATTGCAATTCTTGTGCATTTGTTGTAACAACCCAAATTTCATTTAAAGGGTAAAAATGTAATTTTATTCTTATAAGGATAAAATTGTTATTTTACATGTTTAGACATATCATAAAGTGGTTTAGGAACCATTTGGACCAAGTTAGAAGTGCGAGACTTAAGTTGGGTTTCACACTTGTCAAATTTGAAAGTTATCATGATTTTACATTTTTTGTAACTTTACGGGTTCACTAGCAACAATTCCAAGAGAATTGGAGGCCATGCTATACCTTTATAGAAATATCTAAGAGTATACTTTCTATCAAAATAAATGGTATATAATTACGAGTTTTCTAGAAGAAATTATATCAATTCTCCCACAAGGTGTCTATGCTGACAGACCTGTGTATTTGTGACAACTTCCCAAAACTAATGATACCAATCCTGAGTGAACTAGGATATGAACCATGTCTTGTTAAAAAGGTTTTTGAGTCTAGTTTCCAACCTAATAAATAGAGATCGATTCTGAGTTTTATAAAGAAAGTTATAAGCGTTTTAGTGTGAGGGGTAAAACTAGGAAAAACCCGTTTTAATCGATCTAATTTGATCAAACTTATTTGCATTGATCCAATTCGATTCAGGATCGATCCAAGACCTTTTGGGTCTTAGAAAAATGCTTTAAAAGTGTTGAATCGATACAGGATCGATCCAAATGACCCATAATGCGATTTTTTTTAAGGAAAAATGATTTTTCTTTATCTTGAGGAGTGTGAGACCCCCCCAACTCGACCCAAAACCCTATAAATAAGATAAAAAAACCCTAATAACCTCATTTACACTAAGAGAGAAAGAAAGTTTTAGAGGGTTTGTGAGCTAAGTGTGAGAGTTTTTCCCTAAATTGGGTAAGTTTCACTTCCAACTCTAGAAATCTTCAAGGTTAGCTAATTTTCTTCATAGATCTTTATGTTTAATCTACTTTATACTATTTATACATCATTTTACAGAGAATAGAGAAAATGACAAGAATGTTCTTTTCCAAGATCTTCTTAGAAAGTAAAGAAAGAAGCTTGGGTAAGTAGTTATACAAAACTTACTTCATTTTTGTATGTTTTAGGTTCTTAGAAGTTTTGTAATGATGAAATCTTGATTCTATGAATGTTTTCCTATATGTTTTTGAAACATTTCTATTAAGACCTTAGAAACTCAAATACTTGTGATGATTTGTGATGATATCTTGTAATATTATGCTAGGATTTTAGAAATCCACAATTTAAATTGTAAGAAAAATTGATTTTACACCATATGTACATGTATTTCCTTGAGATGTTAAATCCTATAAGTTTTGAAAGTATGAAAGCTAAGAACCTATGAATCTATAATCTCAATAATAGACATTAATGCAAGAAAAACATGAATGTTAAAATAGATGTGAGCTTATGGCAATTTGTGATGGATGCTCTATTGACCTCTTATGTTAGTTCATTAATTCTTGCACTTTTCATATTTGATAAAATGCCTCTTACAAAATTTTCATATTATCCTTATGTTCCTTGAATGTCTTTGGATTTCTTGCGTGAGCCTAATGTCTTCTATGATAAATTCCTTCAAATATATGTTGACTTATGGTAATTTGTGATGCCTTATTGACTTTCCATACTAATCCATTAATTCTTGCAATCTATATAGTTGATAAAATGTCTCTTAATGTTTCTCTTACTATTTACTTATTTCTTGGATGTCTTTGATAATATTAATGAATGACTACAACAATAGATTTCCTTTCTATTACTAAGTTAATGAATGTATCATGTGAATAGTATATTTTCTTATGTCATGATCAATGGGCATTCATATAGTGATATTAAAGTAAATTACTCATGAACCAATGAAGAGTGAAATATATATAGAATTAAGAAACATAAAAGAAGATAAATAAGAATAATGTCAAGATGCAAAGGTCAATGTTTAAAGATCAAGATCTAAAGGTCCAGATGTAAATGTCAAGATGTAAAGTCAAGTTATGGTTAAAGTCCTATCATTAAGGATAAATACAATGTACAATATTCTATTAAGGTCAAGTTATAATCAATGTCCTACCATTAGGGATAAATACAATGTGCGATATTCCATTAAGGTCAAGTTATGGTCAAGGTTCTGCCAATGGGGATAAATACAATGTGCAATATTCCATTAAGGTTAAGTTATGGTCAATGTTCTGCCATTGGGGATAAATACAATGTACAACTTTCTATCAAGGTACTGCTATTGGGGATAAATACAATGTGCAACTTTGTATCAAGGTCCTTCAACTAAGGATTTAATACAATATGTTAAAGTGAAAGAAAGTGTAAGAAAAGTGTAAAGTGAAATAAGAGTATAAGTAAGTGAATCTAAGTATGTATAAAGTGTAAGGTAAGGAAATGAAAATGTAAGCAAGTGTAAGAAAATGATAGAAAGTAATTAAATACGTATGAGTAAATGCATGTGACGTTAAATATTACACTATTAAGAATGAAAATGTATCAAGAAAGAAATGAAAGCTTATAAGACACACACACAAAAAATGAGTGAAAATCATGATAAGAAAGGTTTATAAGAAAAAAATAATATTAAAGATAGAAGAAAAACATATAAGATTTAAAGGTAAAGTTATAAGTCATGTAAATGAAGAAAAGTCTTAAGACAAGGAAATGAAAACATCTAAGTTTCACAAATAAGAAGAAGTTCATAAGTTATATAAGAAATAAAGTTTCATGAAAGGAAAAAAGAGTGTTTAAGCTATTAGTGAAAATATAAGTCCTTAATACGGACAAATAAAGAAGATATTGGAAAACGAATGAAAACTCAAAATCTTTAAAAGAATATAAGTTCTTAAAATATATAAGAAAAATAGAGATTTATGATTGTTTTCCCATTGGAATGCAAGTCAATGCTATGAAAATCAATGTCAAGTGTTAAATGACTATTAAAAAGTGATAAATGAATATTAAGACAAGGACAATGGAAGCTAATAAGTGATGAGTAAAGACATGATGAATGATAAGTAACCTATGGCGAATGATAAGTACTAAGGTAACAATAAAATTGTTGAATATGAAAGTAGAATTTCATATGTTTCATTATGCAAATGCGTTATTAGGATTGCTAATTATTTAAACATGATGCATGTCTAGCTTAAAATGATTTGTCTATGTATATTTGTATTATAAAAATATAGTCTATGCATGAGAAATGAATATGAATGTTCATTGTGATGTACACCAGATATCTTTACCATGGAAGGACTATGAAATAATGTCATGTATAGGTAGAATCATGCACATTGCCATATGTAGATGTCGAAAGGATGCCATAAATAAATAGAATCATATGTATTGCTATACATAATTCCTACATAATGAACCATGATGATGAATGTATAAATCTTGTGATGACTAGTAGATGATGTATACACACTAGCACATGTCTATACGTTAGAAAATGGTATGTATTCTGTATGAAAGTATATTTAATATTTTATATGAAAAGATTCGTGTTTTACCAGTCCGATTTCTGTAGTAGGTTTTGTATATCTACTTACGAGCAGTGGATCTCACCTATTTATATCATTTTTATTATAGGAAAGGTTTAGTACATGTGCGCTATTTGGAGTACCTTAAGGTCGAGAGGAAGGCTTATGGTGAATGTTTTTCTTTCCTATTAATTATAGTTCTCTCTAGACTCTATATTTTATATTAGACATTCATTTTGGAATGTATTAAGATTAAAGTGACCTTTAAAACTTGTAGATTTATGTTCGAGTTGTAGTGATGGGAGATGGTGATATGATGATTAGTTAGATTATATATTAAGGTTTATTTCTGCTGCATCTTTAAGATTATGGTTAGATATAATAGTTTGTGATTCCACTGCTTATGTTGTTTTAAGATTAAGGTTAATTATTCTGCCAAAATCACAGGTTTAGGTAAAATGCTTAAATTTATAACCAATTTTGTATGGATCCGGTTTAGTAGCGATCCGGTTTCACCCCCAAATAAGGTAGTGAATTTCGGAGTCATTACATTTGTGTCTGTTCGAACATCAAAGGTTGTGTCTCTATACTTGTTCCGAATAGACACAAACAATCTATAAATAAATATCCCTCCATCATTTCATTCATACAAATTTCGATCAAGACATTAGTACCATAGTACATCCGTGTCAATGTTAGTGTAAGAGAGAGGTACAAGTACAAGTTGGTTCGCCAGACACAGATTATAGTGCTACTTCTGTGTGTAAAAGATCATTGTATCATGGGAGGCAAACATCTGAATTGATCCTAAGCACCAATGCAAGAGACAAATTTGTTTTAAGGACATAGTGTTAAACACTAGCTTTGATCAAGTCAAGTGAAGTTTTCAATCATCCGAGTCAAGTAAGTAATTTTATTTTGTTTCAAGTATTTTCATATTATATAGTATTGTGCACATATATAGAATACTAAAATAACAATACTAAGATAACACTGCTTACACTATAAAAATATTGTTAGGAACTGATGGCTAAAATTGAACCACCTGACAATATAATAAAAGAAATAAAATATGATACAATTATGTAGTTAAGTTTGCACATTGTTGAAATAATTTGAATTTAAAAAGATAGCTGATTCTATAGGTAAAAGAATCTTATCAAGATAAATCTTTAGAAGACAACGAGATAGATAGCTTATTTCTATTGAAAAATTGATGAGTTGTCAATGAAAACAATTATCAAATAGATGGAATACTTTCATTAGAGGATTTCGAAAGAATTAGTTACTAGATGAGGTGTTAAATAGAAATCTTTTGAAGAAGTTATAGGACAGGTGGCATGGTATTATTAGAAGAATTCTGACATCAGTTACAAATGATGGAATATCATTAGAAGAATTTCAACAGTAGTGACAAATGACAGGGTATCATTGAAAGAATTCTGACATTAGTGATAGATGACAGAATATCATTTGAAGAATTCTATTGCCAGTTACAATAATAAATGGAAGAATAATATTGGTAGAAATTTGAAATAATAAGTTACTTGTACATATTGGAAAGAGGAACATTCAAAAGATGGTTTCTATATTTGATTGATGTAATAGATCATAGGACATGTGGCAAAAACTGATAATTAAATGCAATTGTCATTTTGTCTATATATAGAAATAAGACGTAAAAAAAATGGACATTGCTCTAACACAAGTTCAAACACAACACAATGTAATTTTTATCTCTCCCCCATGGGAGACTTTTATTCTACTTTATTTTAGTAACTTACTATAGTTAATTCAATTCTTCTTTAAGTTTCAACTCATATCGATAGAGTTGATTTAATTCCTCTATAAATATGACATCACACTTCCATCCTTTGGAATTGATTCAATTAATCCACATGCATATCACCACACTTCCACCATTTGGAGTTTGATATGATTCCTTTATAGGTTGCATCATCACAATTTTCGATCTATTACCATTCATCTTACACCACCATTTTATAAGTTGTAGCACCATCTCCACTATCCTTCCATCTTTTGAAAAGTTTGATTTAATTCCTCCATAAGAACACTACCGCACTTTTATCCTTTGGAGTTGATTTAATTCCTCTATAGGTTGTCCCACCACAATTTCTACAGGTTGCAACACACTTTTATCATCTCATGTGGTTATAGCAGCAACACCACCACCATAATTTGCTTGGGTTATAGCAGCATCACTACGTTGGATATCTACAACATCAACATTACAATCTCTGATTTCTACAATAGCACCACCACTGTCCTGGATCATTGTGGTATCGAATTACAACATCATTATCATTTTTATATGTATTTTTGTTTTAAGCATGATGTAAGTATTTTATTTCACAAATAAAATATTAGTTCAGTAAGTCTGATTTTTCTAATATTGTCATAACATTTGGTTTAAAAGGTCATCAAGAGGCAAAAAGAACTCATAAAAGGAAGAACCTTCCAACTCATAATCATCTGATTTTTCTTGATTTGGTGGATGATTAGATGGTTAGGAACAACAATTAGCCTGACTTGATACCTAGAGTCAAAGGTGAGAAAGAAATTTATCCCAATGTGACACTAGTATGCCTGCACAAGAAAATTTTCCTCCAACAAAGACCCATTTGGATTGTAGAGAGATTTGGAATGGTAAATGATCCTCTCTCCTCCCAACATGTCCAAACACATCCTTATTTTCTCCTCCCTTGTCAAAATAAATGTTTTATCCAAGACACCAAAGAACATCATATGGAATAAAATAGGTGGGAGTTACATGAAATTTCAAATTTCTACTTATTTTATTCCACATGACTTCCCTTGGTGTCTTGAACACAAAATATTGGACAACACATTTGCTTCCTTATCGAAATAATTGTTTTATCAAGAATTTGGTGTCTAGGACACTAGGGGACACCATATGGAATAAAATGGGTGGGACTTACATGAAATTTCAAATTCCTACCTCTTTTATTTCATATGACATCCTCTGGTGTCTTGGACAGGATACTTACTCCTTTATTGAAATAAATGTTTTGTTCAGAATTTGGTGTCTAAAATTCCACGGGACGTCATCTGGAATAAAATAGATGGAAGTTTAGATGAAATTTCAAATGGGAAAGAATGTTCTATTCAGGATTTGGTGTCTAGGACACCAGGAGAGGTCATGTAGAATAAAATGGGTGGGTGATGCATTTTATTCCATGACTGCCCCTATGTCCTGGACACAATCTTAAACACCAAATCCTAGATAGAGCATCCTTTCCCATTTCAAATTTTATTCCATGTAACGTCCCCTGGTGTCATAGACACCGAATCCTGGACAGGAAAATTTTGCTGCTTTTGTATGGAATTGAGCACAACAATAACAGTACATGCTAAGCACGCCGCCCTTATATAACAAAATCTGGTTAAACATCCAAACAGGACGTTGCAGGCACAGATGCTCGCTCGCTTGCATTAAATTTGAGTGGCATGCGAGTAAGGGAAATATGGCAACTTGCGTAAGGAAGGGGAAGGAGCTTTCTTTCTGTCCTTTTCCTGCGGGGGATGCGGCAGGAGTGGCGGGCCCCACCAAATGGCAAGCTGTCCCTTCCCCCATCCTCCTCGTTAATCTTACCCGCACTACCTTCCGCTTGTGTTGTCCTTGCCTTATCGTACGCACCCCCTTTTCCCCCTCCCCCACTCGCTCTCCCCACGCGGTTTTGCCGTGAGAATCCTGTCAGCCATTCTGTCCCCACCGTCTGACGTGGCAGGAGGTTAGGTGGGTGGCCCCCATCCCGAGGAGAACCCTGTACCCTCTCCCCACCCATTTACACGCGTACACGTATGTGGACAACGACGCGCTTCACGTCTGTAGAGGTGCAGCGATTGGTGCGTGTGCACCTCCTTTTGTATTCCAATTCCTTCCTATATTCTATTCTCAACACCAAATCCTCTACTGCAACCTAAATTGTGGCAAAGTGTGGATGATAAATAGGCAAAAATCAAATTTGGGTAGTGTGAACTGAAATCATCACTACAACTTGAATTGTGGTATCAGTATGATATATACCCCCAAGCAAATATTAATCACCCACAAACTGTGAAAGGGGGCAAATGTACTGTCCAGGTTTTGTGTCTAGCATGGTGCCCCAGAACAATATAGAATAGAAAGGGCGAAAATTTGAAATTTCGTCTAACACCTACCCATTTTATTTCATGTGATATCCCCTTCCAAATCTTGGTCATAACATTTATTTCCAACGTGAAAATGATCATCAAATTTGTTTCTATTTTTTATTTTTTTTTGACCTTTTTGGGTAACATGTTGCACTGCAGATGATGCCGCATTTTACTACACTTCAATCTGTCAATGATAGGTGATTTTCAATTTTAGGGTACTTTGCCATACTATAAGCTGCGGTAGCTAATAGACGATTTGCTTTCTCCATTTTTTTTTCTTTTAAGTCCACGGGTCTCTGGAAGCTCGAGTATTTACAGACAAATGGACTCGACCGACAGGGGGTGGGTTGGTTCGGATGCACAGGTAGATTTGAGCGTGTGGACTTTTTTTTCCCTTCTCAAAAAGCTTTTGAGAAAAGACTTTGTTGGGGTTGTGTCCCTTACGTCACAAATGCGATTCCTTCCTTTTTCTCTCTCCCCTTTGACATTTCTAGAAGTCAATGGAAAGCTCAAGCGTTTTGGGGGCTAGTTTTCTAATGAAAAAACCGCTTGTCTTTCTCTCTCTGTAGACTTATAGAAATTTAGAGATCTTCTCTTCCCATATATAAATGATAAAACGCCCCTTTCCTTTCCTCTCATCTCTCTCTTATCTTGTAAGGTCAGCGCATCCGTTGTCCTCTTCCCTCTCTCTCCATCTCGCATGCTCAAGCGAGGGCAACAGGCGCAGCAGCCGCAGAAGCAGAAGCAGAAGCAGAGACAGATAAAGAGTTGGTGGAAGTTATAATAGGACCGGTTAGTGGGTCACGCGAGTTTCAAGTCCCGGGTATTTCGGGAGATGGGAGATGACTGGGATCTGCAGGCGGTGGTGAGAAGCTGCACCACCGCCACAACCAGCAGCAGCACCGCCACTGTGGACGATTCTTTCTCTTGCTTTTCTCCTTTGGTTGTCGACCAAAAAGACCCCCTTCTCAGTTTTCCTGATCTCTTTGAAACCCGGACGGCTACTGAGGAATTAGAGGAACTCTGCAAGCCCTTCTTCCCCAAGTCCGATCCTCTCTCCCCGCAAAGAATCTCCACTTCCCTTCTCGCTCTTGGAGGAGTAAAAGACCAGCCACAACAACAACAAACGCCGCAGCAACAAAAACAGACCCAGCGGCCTCTTTCTGGGTCTGGAACTGCTGCCGCTGCAGCTACAAATACTACTCATTCTCAGACTCCTCGATCGAAAAGAAGGTTAGTTAATTTGTGGGTTTTTCAATTCATGAAATTTAGTGGATACCCATTTCGTAAAATCTCCCTCCCCTTTGTGTTTGATGATTTATTTCCATTTTTTTTACAGGAAGAACCAGCAGAAGAGGGTGGTTTGTCAGGTTCCAGCCGAGGGCCTATCTTCCGATATGTGGGCCTGGCGTAAATATGGGCAGAAACCCATCAAGGGCTCCCCCTATCCGAGGTGGGTCTCGAAGGATTGCCTGATTTATCGTCTCGTTTGCCCTTTATTGTCTCTTATTGAACCAGTCTTCTTTGTTGCATCTTCGAACTATAGGGGTTACTACAGATGCAGCAGCTCAAAGGGGTGTTTAGCGAGGAAACAAGTCGAACGAAGCTGCTCCGATCCCGGAATATTCATCATAACCTACACCGCCGAGCACAACCACCCCATCCCAACCCATCGGAACTCCCTCGCCGGCAGCACCCGCAACAAGTTCCCCCCACCTCAAAACACAGGGGTCGAACCCGAGACGTCCACCGGCAAACCATCTTGTTCTTCTCCGGCTTCCACAACAACCGCTGGGCTCTCCCCAATGACCCCTTCAACCGCCGCCATGGAAGACGAGCTTCTGCAACAGACCAAACCGGAAAGCAGGGAGGACGACGAGGAAGAAATGGTGGAGGACAACGAAGACGACGACCTTCTTATCCCTGATATGTTGATGGACGATGACCTTTTTAATGACCTCGGTGAACTCGCCGGACCAACAAGCGCCACCGCCTCCTCAGCCGGCCCGGGCTTGGACGATTGCTATCCTGACAACTTACCGGCGACATTCCCACCTCCCTGGTTCGCCCACAACGCCGCCACCGCCGCTGGCGGTGGCTGATAAGCCGGAAAAGTCGCACCCGACATTGGATACTTAGATTTCCCAACTTTCTATAATTTTTAATCTTTTTGTCCGCCAAATACAGGGGAAGAGAATCTCTTCTCTCTCCACCCACATTTGTCTTATAAGCTCCACCATTAACAAGTCTTGATGCAGAAGAGTAATTTCATGTTGCCGGTCTCATACTAATAAACTGATTAGTCCAATATATGCCAGTGCATCAGCATGATTCATGATGATCATTTCGAGGTCAACGCGGATACTTCCAACAAGTTCCAACTCATAATTATTATTTCTTTCTTCTTTACTGATTAGATTAATTTATTAATTTTTGGACTTTCAACTTGGAGGTTTGTGAATGTGTGCGACAGTTGTCGGCTCCCCTCTGCGCCGCTCGGGAGCCGAGACAGATAGGGGATCATTTCACTTTTGGGGGGTGATGTGACATC
>JAOXJP010113629.1:0-14048 GCA_025762735.1 Platanus orientalis
ACACCACAGTGCACTACATACCCACCCTCCCCCCAACTCCAGGATTCGAACTTGGGTCTTCCCTAGGGAAGCAAGAAAAACCTATATCTTCAACATCAAAAAGACTACCACCAGCATGTTTTTAGAACATCCATTATAACCATTAATAATGCATAATAACAGTTCTAGGACAATGATATATATATATATATATATATATAAAGAAAAACCAGCTAATTTAACAAAAAAAGCTGAACATAGCTGCTTCAGAATAGGACAATAGGATGAATTTCCTTACATTTGCGGTATGCAAGTCGGGTCAGAAGCATCATTCAACATGTCATATACCTAATGTCCTCCAAATAAAATAAAAATAAAGGTGGTACTTGAGAGATCTGCTAGACCAATAAGTGAACAGATCAGATGCGATCTTACTGAAGTCATGTATTTTTCCTGGGCCTTCTTCCATCTTATTATTAGCTCTTTTCACTTGTAAGTGTCCAATAAAAGACGCTGAGCGTCTAGATCGTTGGTATCAGTCTTTCAGTAATCCTCCAGTCATTCAGGTCACTTGGTACCACAGGTGGTACCACCGAATGGTGGTCATGAGAATCACTGCCAGTGCATCAACTCTACAGCAAAAGGTTTGGAAGATAGCCTTCCCTTTTACTGGTTTTATTATTATTATTAATCGATAATGGAAAGAAACATCTATTTCTAAAGGGAGCAAAAGTCCTGCCAGGATGGTGTCTTAGACAGCAGGGGACGACAAGTGCAAAAAAAATGGATGGGATTTAACGAAATTCAAATTCCCGCCCATTTTTTCCACGTGTCGTCCCCTGATGTCCAAGACACTCTCCTCAGACACCAAATCTTGGACAGAACATTTTCTTCCGTTTCAAAAAGGCTCAGCAATCACTGATGGGGATTAGAGAAGTCTTAGCCATTGAAATGCAGGATCCGAATTTGACTAAAACATGGGTCACCCCATTTACCAATCTATTAACATGACAAAACGGACACTTTAAAAAAAAAAAAAAAAAATTAAGCATAAGGATTTAATATCACAAACATAATTACCAATTTCCGAGGGCAGCTCTGAAGACAGGAAATAAGATTCAAGGCATCTCCTTCCTGGATTATCCTCCTAACCTTGAGGACAGCTGCCATATTAAGTAAGGTCTAATAGGGCCGCTTGGGTCTCCCTTTTCGTGAATTGAGTTTTGAGTATTAGGTGACTACAGCATTTGTCCTATTAACAGTGCAAAGATTGCCATCGGATACATTTGCTTGGGATGCACGAATCATGCATATGGGATCAAGATACTTCACATCAGCGGCAACAACAATCTCCTTAAAATAATTTACTAAATTTTTTCCTTAAAATACTTCTTTGTATGACATAAATAGGTAAATTCATATATCAAGATCACAAAGTGGACCTGCTAAAAATCTATTCATTCATAACAATTTGTATATTACAAAACTTAAGGTCTCCCACTAAAAGTGGAAGGGAATAGATTATACTAATGCCAAGATTCAACCAAGCTCAGAATAAGTTTCCTCTCCCTATGAATTTGCACAATCCGTTGAAGAAGCGGCTATTCCTCTAAATGTCCAAGTCATGGGTTCTAGAAAATATATCAATGAGATCAATCCTGTTATCCCAATTAACAGAATAATTTTTCTACAGTTTCAGAATTAGATGGCATGTGGATGTAGCCTCATTTTTTTATTTTTTATTTGGTAAAGATTGCTTAAAAGTTTACTAACACCCACAACTTAATGGGAGAAGAAGCTAACTGAATCCCACAATGTAGTATTAGATAAGATAAGAAAGAAGATGTTGAAGTAGTGGGCCAAACAAGTTTCCTTTTTTTTTTTTTTTTGGATATAAGCGTAAGTGTTGAACAATGTTTTCTACTCCTTTTCCTTCTCTGATTTTGTTCATCCTTCTATATATCTTCCGAACTTGGAACTCTCATACATAGGGTGACTTTGGACAATGGGCCGCCAGCATGCTTTTCGATAGGCACCGGGCAATGGGCCTACAAAGTTTAGGTTCATTGAACCTACAAATCTCGAGACAGTAGAGAGCTTGAAACACACGAAATCCAAAGAGTCTACTATGGTAAAGCCCGGTATTCATGCACACAAAAGTTGTGCGCATGGACCAAGAGGCTGACACATCAGCACCGAAAAGTGATTTACACTTTTTGGGGATGCATTTGTCATTTCTCGGAACTGATCTGTCTGCCTCCTGGTCCATGCACACAACTTGTGCACTCGAAATCCGGGGGGTGGTAAAAGGGTTTGCCGGCCTTTGGGCTTCTAGTACGCAAGGCCATGAAGAGTTGTGGACAGGCTTTGTCTGTGAAACTTATTCGTTGTGGACAGTTGGGCTCACTGTCCGGGATGCTAGCTGCTGACGGACCCTGTGTTGTGTACAGATGGGCTTGTATGTGATGCGCATTTCAGATGGATGGGCTTCTTTGTCTGCAATGATTGTTGCAGACGGGCCTAAGAACCTCAAGGTCCAGTGTCCGCAATCCAATCAAGTTCACAGGTTCCAGATCAACCCCAACTCTGTGATGATGCACATATGGGAAGTGCAAAATGCGCCTCAAGCACCTTAACACCCAAATGCGTTTCGTGCAATAAGCACCTTGCTAGAATGTGACACATGAATCTTCCAAGAAACACAAGAGACATAATTGTTTTAACTAGTAAATTGGAAACTTTTTGAAAGGGCGACTTGGCCCAACGGTAAGGCTTACCGTTAGCGTCCCTGGTGGTACGGGTTCAAGTCACGGAAACAACCTCTCCATAAATGGGGGTAAAGTTGCGTACATCTTGCCCTCCCCAGACCCCGCGTTAGTGGGAGCCTCGTGCACTGGGCCGCCCTTTTTTAGTAAATTAGAAACTTTTTCTTCTCTAGGTTAAGAGAAAAAACACTTACATTTTGAAACACTCCAATATAGACAACCTTCTCAAACAATGCACAGGTTAGTACATACGGCTCTGTCAAAATTTGAAATTCCTTCCCCAACGGTAAATTCTTCACAGAAAATACTTAACCAATATGGATAGTTCTAGTACTATAAGACAAAAGAATCAACTCAACTCAGGATCACACAAGCAAAGAAGATCATAGAAGAAAAATAAAAACCTTTATCATTCATCTGATAGGGAAATAGATTTCTACAAGAGTTCTCATACAATTCCAATTCAAGGACCAAGAAAAATAAAAATAGGAGAAGAAAAATAAAAACTTTTATCATTCATCACTGAAGGGAACCAAGACAACTAGTTAATGGATTTAAATGACTTTAAAAAAATTAAAAAGAATAATTTCGAATAGTCAAAAGTTAAACCAAATCAAAACTCGGATCTTTTGAAAGGACAACCTACTTTCACTTGGAGAAGAAGCAACAAGGAGTCTTAAAGGACAAGGATTGCTATGAAAATAAGGGCTGGAGAAGACTAGCACCGTTCTAATGATCAAACTCCATGATCTGACTCATAATAAAAAATATAGACTATAGTTGCAAGGAAACTTGGAACAAGGTGGGAAGCTCGTTAGGGAAGTCGATTCAATTCCATTTTCTCAAGTAGAGGGAAGCACACTTCTTGCATTTAGAAAGCACAATAAATCAATTGGAGAAATGAATGAAGGCTATTTAGGGAAGTGAGTAAAAGCTTCTTCATAAATGAGTAGAAATGTCTAGAAAATCGACTAGAAAGCAATCCTAGAAGAGAAATTGTATTTTATTTAATGTAAACCATATGCTATTGGTATTAAATAAAATATCTTCAATGAGATATAATATTGATATGTAGCAAAAAAAAAGGTCAGTATTTATTTTATTATATTATTTTATTTTGATCCAACAAATTAGATTCAAATTCATTGGTTTTTATACAAGGTCTTCTATTGTTTGACTCTAAGATGCCTAGTTATACAAGGTCTTAATTGTTTCTCAATTCTATTTACCAAGGAATTATTGAGCCTCGCGTCCTGTTTTTTGCTTTCACTTCTCACTCTGATAACTATAATACCAACATCCTCCAAATCCTCAAAAATAAATGTTATCTCTTCTAGTTTTATATCCCTTAAATATCAACAGAAGTTCAAGAGAGATAGGATGGCAATGATAAGTTATTGTTAGAGTTAAGAATGTCTTTGAAGAGTAAAGGCTTTATGGAAGAGGATAAACAAGAAAAGAAATTACAAGTTTATCCAAAGAACCTAAAATTGATTCTCCACTACAAGTAATACCTTTGGACTCAAGTAATGGTTCTCTACGTTTTGTTCCTATTGTTGATGTTTTAGGTTTTTCAATTGTCATTTGTAATGGCAAACAGTCTTATACTTAACTCATATTTCCAATTCCGTATCATATTATTCGGCATCTTTACTAACCATCTTTTCATTGCTTTATTTATTTTTCAGTATCGTAGCCTTTTAGTGTTCTAAATGCTTTATCTTAACCAAAGTGGAGAAAGGTTATCTATAAGAAGATGAAGGCTTTAGAAAAAATTATACTTGGGAATTAGTTGATTATTATTTTTATTTTTAATTTTTTGCAAAGGGATTGATTAATCTTCCAAGAGAAAAACAAGAAGTTGGGATGTAAGTAGCTATTCACAGTGAAATACAAAACATATGGATCAATCAAAGGTATAAAATAAGACTAGTGGCTAAAGGCCATAATAAAATATAGAAAATCAACTACCAATAGACTTTTTTTTTTTTGATATAAGAAATTTTAATACAATAAAAGGAGGGGAACTATAAAACGTTTGAATCTCGAAAAATATTACCCCACTCTCTCTTTGCATCGGCAAAATAATTTCCCAAACCTATTCAATTTACAGTCCAAATACAAAATCTATCTTCAGCATTTTTATAAACATGGTATGCCGGCTCTGCACTGTTCTCAAATGCTCTTTGGTTCCTTTCCAGCAAATGGATCACAACACAGCTGGCAGAATTAAGAGGAGCTCTCCTCATGCGCTATCCTCCAAAAAAACTCACCAATACATCTCATTTGCTACATTTTCCCATGTAGCAAAGAAAAACCATATCAGAATTATCATGCTATTGCAATCAATCAATCAATCAATCAATCTTCATGGTGGTGACCTTCAAAAGGAAGTTTAACACCTAGTTTGCATTTCTTGTGTAGTAAAGAGCAAGTTTGTCAACTGAAAAAGGACTTGTGCAGGTCAAAGTAGTATTCTAGAGCCTAGTTCAAGATGTTTAATGGAACTATGAAGAAAGTTGACTATTGTAAAAAGTAAGCCTGACCACTCATTATTTGTTAAACAAACACAACATTGTAACACCACTGTTTAAGGGAATTGTGGTGACTGGATTTAAAATAGAAGAAATTCAAAGTCTCAAGAAGCATCTAGAAAAGGAGTTCAAAATAAAAGATCTTGGTAAATAATTTTTGGAAAATAAAGTCATCTAACCGCAGAAGAGGATACTCATTTACTATAAAAAGTATGTGCTAGATCTTCTCAAGGAGATTGGGGAAGCTCAGAACTAAACCTCTGGACATTCTGATTTAATAGAATCATGGTTTAAATGATAAAAAGGGCAATCATTTAATCAATGTTGGGCAATTTTAGAGGTTAGTGGGGAGATTGATTTATCTATCACATACTTTTCTAGACATTGCATACAGTGTTAGTGTTATTTTATGTATTTGCCTAGCCTAGGACGATGGCAGTTATGGCCCTAACTAGAGTGGAATGGCGGAACAGGATTGTGTAGCCAACCCCAAATGGTTGGGATAAGGCTGTTTGTTGTTGTTGTTGTTGCCGCCTAGCCTAGGACAACTCATCTCAAAGTTGCCTACAGGATCCTTTGGTACCCAAAGTCATAACCCGAGACTAGCAAATTGTTTTCCAAAGCACGGTTGTTTGGGGATAGAGGCATTAGTAGATGTAGACTGGGCTGGATCAGTCACAAATCACAGGTTTATGTCTAGTTATTGTACATTTGTCGGGTTAATCTGGTAACCTGGAAAGCAAGAAACAATCTGTGGTTGTCAGTTAGCTGCTTAGCTCAGTTCTAGTACTGAAATATCAATACATTGTGTGAGCTCCTTTGGCTGAGGATGCTCCTATTGGAGCTCAGTATTATTCCTAGTTCGATGAGCCTTCGTTGCTATCGGTCTATAATATCTTGTTTCTTCCAAGCTTGGTACTGTTGATATTACCTTCCTTGTTTGTCTTCATTTTCTAACTTCCTTTTGCTTGATCTAAGTACTGGTTTTATAATGGTGATTTATTTTCATCAATGGAGAATTCTGAAAACCATAAGGAAAGCTTCTACGAATCCAACACCAGTAACTTTCTAATCAGGGGATTCATTAAAAGTCAGGGAACATGAAAGCATAACAGATAAGAGTGAAAAATTAAATAGGCCTCACATGATAGATAATTGCTCTGAGAGATGTAAAACAAAAAATAAGTCATTTTCTTTACATAATGCAAAAGACAACTGCAGAGACTGAAGGACTTAAAGCTGTGATATTTGATTGCTTCTTCAGATCATAATTTTTCAACCTATATTTTCTTATATCTCATTAACATTATTTCTCCATTCAGTTCAGGACAAAGTAGTATTGAGAAAAGAAAAGATATTTCTCACTGTTAATTAATTTACAAGAGAGAATCAAGTACCAAAAGTTGAATTCAATGATGGATGTGATGTTATCTGTATGCAAGATTTCAATTTTCACAAATCAGCACTTTTATGTGTGATTTCATCCCTCCAAGTGGAAGAAAAATTGGACTTGATTTTAAATCTTCCCATAGAAAAACCCGATTTACCCGGTGTGTGGGAGAGGCAGGGAGTCCATGTGCCCTGAAGACTTAGTCAGGTTCTCTAAGAGGCCTGGATACCTCGGTCATCAAAAACAAAAACAAACAAACAAAAAAAGAATTAACATGTCGTGTGAATAGTAGCTGCACAAATCATGATTATCACAGGGCCAATATGATCAGATTGGAATTCATGAACACTATTGGTATGCCTACTGCTTTCTGCAGGCAAAAGAATTATATCATAATCATATTTTCATCAGATTCAAATTCTTTCACAAGTTGAGCTCCACATATGTTTAAATGTGTGACTTTATTGGTTAATTATTCCTTATTTGTGGTATTTGTTGATTGAGGTACCTCACCCCTGCTTTGGACCCTTAAATGGGTGAAGGAGATTGTGGAGAATAGGATGAATGGTTTCTATTTATCCACTTTTCACATGGTATCCAATCCCTGCAGGTCTATGATTCCTGTGGACCTATAAACTATTTCAGTTGTTCATCAACCATTCAATTACATGTTCACTCACCACCAGGTGATAATATAACATAGACAATCATCATGGAAACCCACTCAATCATCATCTAAAATGAATCTTTCAAAACCACAAACAGAGTTCAAATATATGGAGCTTTACTTCCTCCATCTTCAAAATAATTTAGCTCAACACCCTAACTCCTGAAGGGCTTAACATGATGGTTCTATCTCAGTAACTGTCATGCAAAATGCAAATTATCAATTCAAAGCCATTTTCGAAGGACTCCATTTTCTCCATCCTAAAAGTAAGGTGTGTTTTTTTTTCCTTTAAGTGGTTCCTTAAATATGTATGCAAGCAATCATATGTATCTTGATTGAAACCAGTGCAATAATTTGTGTGATAGAGAATCTTTAAAATTTGTTTTAGATGTTTTGACTCGTGTTAATTTCTCCACGATTGTTTGATAGATCTCTCCTTTCTGTCTTTTTTCTCTTTATCTACTATCAAGGCAGGTTATATAGACCACTCGAAATGGACTTATTCTGTTGGTGTTCATGGACGTTGCACACTAATGTCAACCCAGGCCTAAAGCAGCAGATTCAACAGTTGGCACAGTTGATGCAACAATGAGAGTGGGTGGTGATCAAATAGACACAGCCGTGCAACAACAATGTTACAGTGTGGTTCTTTTAAAGTTGGGTGGGATACAGTTAAAAAAGAAAACTTCTAACTATACATAAACTATAATTTGATGTTCCAAAAAATACAATGTTGTATTTGGCATAGACTGACACATTATGATGATAAGATCTGCATTCAAAACTTTAAAGACACATTAAATCCACCTTTAGCATTAAGTATACAGATGATCTGAAATAATAAAGGCCCTGAAGAGGCAATATCAAAGTTGTGTTTCAAAACTAGGCTGCAGGCCATGAAACCAAGATGATTTTCTACTACAGAGAACCCTAAATTTCAATTCATGGTACCATCTATCTTGATATAAAGAGCTCTTGTTCCCATTTACATTTTAATCAACAAATGTGATTTTGTGTTTACACAAGGCAAGGACACACCTACATATAAAGAATGTACAGTCAAAGTTTTCATACTCCCATCAACTTACTATTCAGCAGTCCCAACTTGCATGGTTGCAAATTAGGCAAAGCATGTAACCGATACTGGCCGACCACAAGTAATTATATTTTTTCTGGGGCAAATTACATCATTCACTCTTAGGAGTTAAGGAATTAAGGGTGTCAATTGGGTCGGGCTATAGCTCGAAGCTTGACATGTCCGACTCGAAAAATAATTGGGCTAGGCCAACTTAATTCCGGACTGGGCTAAGTTTGGGCCTTGCTTTTAGGCCTAAAATATTAATCAGACCGAGTTTGGGCAGGCCCAAGTTCAGCCAGAGACACAGCCCGGCCTAGCCCGAATTAGTTAGTAAATAATAACTTTATTTATATGTTGATATTAAGTCTATATATATATATATATATATATATATATATATATATAAATATATTTTATTCTTTTAAGATCCATATATTTTTAACAATTTTATTATTACCAAATAGTCCAAGTGTCAACTATTTAAAAAAAAAAAAAAAACATATAATTTGCATTTAAAGGCAATTATAGGTCTAAAATCAATCGAAAAATTAATAAAGGAGTTTTAGTATGGGTTGAGTTCGAGCCCAAAGTTTTATTCAGACTGAGTTTGGGCTCAAGTAAAACATTTCAGCCTGAGTTCGGGCCAACCTTGGTCCAACTCAGCTTCACCCGATTGACAGCCCTTCTAGGACTTTGTGTATGGCATACTGATACCAAAAATGTTCTAGGGTTCAGCACAGATGGTAGTAACATGTATGTTTCATACCGTGGGAAATGTTCTACACCTAATTTTCTGTCCCCTCATGTCCCCACACAAAGGTTGCAGTCTTCGTAAAACCATAAAAATAGTTTTCAGGATATAAGATTAAAAATTTAAAAACTGTAAAAAGATGGTCAAATGAAAAAGAAGGTATCTAAAAAGGCACTAAATTCAAAATAAAAAATAAAAACATCACGCATCAGCCTATAATATGGGGATACGGGGACGGACAAATTAGTGTCTTGGACACAGTAAGATATACAAAATCAGACAGAACATCTGTTCCCTTCTCTAAAATACAACATTCCAATATTTGTTGAAGATCTCTTAGCATGATTTCGATCCATCTCTTCAGATGATCACAATAATGTCTAAAGTTCATTGATGACAGTCATGGCATGCCAATAACATTTCAGGACACCAGAGGACTTCATATGAAATAAAATGGGTGGGTGATGCATTTTTGAATATGGAATGTGACATATGACTTTCCTGGTGTCCTGTACATCAAATCCTGGACAGAACATTCTTTCCCTTTTAGAAAAGCTCAACACCGAACCGCCCTCTTTCCACCAGAATTTTCCATTTGTTTTGCACCTTGCAACTTTGGCAAGATGATAAAGGAGGTTAACCAGAACAGTTCCGCTTTCGCCCATGCAGGGGAGATGAGCAAAGCGAACCAACGATATCCATCTCTCTCGAGGTGGTTATAATAATGGTAAAAGATTTGTTTTTTGGTACAAAAATAAAGGTAAAGAATCTGTTACACACAATTTATTTGTTCTCCTGTGTACCCAAAAGGCCATAACCAAAAGATGAAGTATATAGTGTTAAAAATGTGAGAACAGATTTTAAATGGAAAAATAGGCAGCATGAAAATGAGGTTTTAGTTAAAATCATTAAAAAGAATTCAAATGAACATTTGTTTCCTATTTAAAAAGAGACACCAAATTCAAAAAACCATCACGTGTTAGACTGTTGTGTGGGGACACTAGCGGACAAACTAATATGGATGCAACAGAATTTCCTATAATAAAAAGTGGATGATCAGCTAATTACGCTGTAATTTTTGAGTATGAACAAAACATACAAAAAGACAAAAATCCTATATTAAAAGACAAAAAACCCATGTCCAAAGACAAAAAAAAAAAAAAAACATGTTTTTTAATCATGCTAACAAAAAAGCTACATCAAACTGTTGTGATAGGCTACACAACGAAACCAAACAATGGATCGGATTCAAGTATGTAAAACATAAAAATCAGTGCGAAAAAACAATAAATAGCAAAGAACGACCATACAATGCAAAGTTTAACTTGGTTCAACTTAAAGCTTATATTCACAAGTAAAAAAGATAAAAAAAACTTCCATTAAAACAGAGAACAAAAAGATTACAAGACATATAATTGTAAGTTACCAAATCCAAAGACAAAACCCTACAAATTCTCTCACAAAGTCTTGATTTGTGTCGTTTCTCCGTAGCAACACTTTTGCAAATCTTTCACAGCCTTCAAAAACCCACAAAACCATTCTTTTATAGAAGGCACACTCACCAAAGAAACCCTAATACAATAAGGTGGCTTAAAAGCCCTAAATAACAAAACTTCTTAAAGACAGCTTCCTTGGCTGATGGGTTACACATGGTTTACAAGTTGTGTTAATTCAAGACACTTCTCAACAAATCTCCACATTGACTTGAATTCCACCAAACCAAAAACTGAACAACTCCTATATCATTTTTTTCCACCAAATCTTTAAGGGTAAACAATTAGTTCTATTTCAAACTGATAGAGTCCAAGCCACCCTTGAACTTTATCACCAAACCTAGGTTTATCAACATATCTATTGACTCATCAACACTAAATACATCCGTAACCATGTTTTCAAATTTGTCTCTAACTAAAGGCTTAACGTCCAAGCTTGGCACAAAACGATGTTACTAAACTTCTGGAATTTGAATAGGATTTGAAATAGCATCCTCGTGTCCCAACAAAATAAGAGTACCACACTTTAACTTCACTTGAAACAGAACAACAAAATCTTTGTCTTGCATAACCAATTTGTTTGGATGCAATAAAATAGAATCGTCAAAAGTAACACTTGTGTGTCACTTTTCATGAACACAACACTCACAAAACTTAAACTTCTCACATTCCGCAAACCACCCCATTTGTTCAAATATGTTAAACCTCTTACACAAATGTGACTCATTAGTCCATGTCATGACTATGTATAGAGTATATTTAAATATGGTGTAAAAAAATAAAATTGTTCCATCTTAAACAGCGTTCTTGAACAACCAAAACCATTCTTTCCATTGAACCTCAAAACTTGTAAATACCATCACAAAATCCCTAAAATAAAGAATCTTCAACCCGCAAAAACAATTAAAGGTTGATAACCCAAAAAGGACATTATGCTATAAAACGAGACAATCATCAACACTAGTTTATAACAATCTGAAGCTCTGATATCAATTATTATGTTAAAAACAACACAATTGAACAAAACAACGGATTGGATTCAAGTATGCGATGTATGAAATACAATGCAAGAAGACAATAAAGAATAATCACACAATGCAAAAGTTTAATATGATTCAATTTGAAACTTGCATCTAGGGGCAAAGAAAATCAACAATTTCCACTAAAACAGAGGAAAAAAAGATTACAAAATGCATAATAATGAGTTTCCAAACTCAAAAACAAAACCTTGCAAACTGTCTCCACAAGACACTTTCCAACAAAAACAAATTTTGTCCATCAGAAGATAGTAGAGAAATGATCACCGGTTACAAATTTTGCTGTAGCTTTTTTTAAGCATGGCCAAAAAGCCTGGGTATTTTATCTTTTAACATGGATTGTTTTGTCTTTCAACGTGGTTCTTTGCCTTTTAGTTCATGCTATAAAAAGCTGTTAGAAATTTTGCTCTAATCTATTGTTATAGGAATGATACACAGGCAAAAAGATAGGTATTTTGTCTTTTTATATGGGTTGTTTTGTCTTTTAACATGGGTCTTTTGTCTTTTAGTGATTTTTTTACTGTGTTACAAAAAACTACAACAAAATTTGCTGCAGCTGACATTTGGTTAAAATATCCGTATGTTTTTTTACCAAAAAAAAACTACAGAAAAAAATTTCAACAGTGATCAGCCCTTTCCTCAAATAGTACACAATAAACACACAGTAAATAGCTTTGTCCTTACCAATAAAATAAAACAGTAAATAAGACAAATTGTATTAAATATACGTAAAACAAGTACTGGGGTGATAATTGATACCTCTCAATTCCAATGGTAGATTGATTTAAACCCATAACTTGTTTGCTAGCGTGGCCAAACTACAGAATTCATGGGCCCCACATCAGAAAAAGCAAAAAAAAAAAAGCAAACCCCTTCGTAAAAAACATGTCACACCCACGAGTCACGACCACGGCCCCATGGGGCCCGAAATCAGAAAGCACGCCATTGGCGGCTCCTCCTTCCGCAATAGCCGCTGACAGTGGACCCCATAGAGGCACTCATCAGTAAGACACGTGTTACATTTGTTACCCATCCATCCAACCGTATCCATAAAGCACCGTCATCCGTACGACCCTGACAAACTTGGCCAAAATATTATAAATAAATTAAAAAAAAAAAAAAAAAAAAGGAAGCCTCGCGTGCTGGGAAGGCATTTAACTATAGTTTGACCGGAACACCGCTGTTCTTGGATCCACGAGCCATGCGTGCAGCAGCAGCCCCAAGTGCGAGCGAGACATGGACACCTCCTCCTTCTCCCAGCCGTCATTCTGAAATATTTACTTTACTGGAATTACGTTCTTTCCTCTCGGGTGGTGATGAAAAGGACTGTGCTTTGGGTGGTGACCCTTCTAGGTTCTGGGTTGGGGGTGGGGGGTTCTTCTGAATCTGCTTTTTAGTACTGAGGGAGGACGGCGTGGTAATTTAGAGGGGGGGGGGGGGTGTGGGCGTGAAGCGTGGGGCGAGGAGCGCGTGAACGCTTTTTCAAAGTCTGCAGTTTTTACTGAGCCAAATAAGATTTGGTGGTTGGCGAATCGGAAGATTCTTTTTCCCCTTCTTCTCTTAATTTTGATTATTTGGTCACTAATTATAATTTTAATGATATGATGACTTATTTTATTTGACTACAAATTACTGACTTACCCTTTTCTTTTCTTTTCATTTTCAGTTGTAAGAAAATAAAGAATGATAACTCAGCTTTGGAGCTTTTATTTTTGGAAGAAAATGTTCTATGATGATAAAGTGTGTGTAGTGTTTATGGTGAATTATATGTTGACACATATTGTGTTTGGGGTTAAAAAAAGTGTTTTGCTGTAAAAAAAAAAAAAAAAAAAAAAAGAGACCTAATTCAAAAACAAATTATGTGTCAATCAATGGCATATTTAAATAGGCATGTGTCAGGGATATTTTTGTCAATAAAGAAGGGGGTCACAGATGTTTCAGACTGTAGACGATCCCCTCTTACACTTCAACTGTTAACTTGTTAGCCCTTGGGTAAACATTTTTATAAGCAAAGAACTTCTCATGAGAAATTTATGAAAGAAAAGTATATTATAATTTATAAAAAGTGAGCAGAAGTTATTGAGAGTAAAATAAATGGATTGATATCCTCTGTGACGTGAATATTTATGCCGGGCTGAAGTCACTATTCATGAGGTGTCGTGTGGAATCAAGTACTGATAAAAGTGTATGAACCCCACCCTCATTATCAGTACTTAACACCACATGACGCCTCATTAATGGTAGCTCCAGATCGGCATAAATGTTTTAGTGTTGCAGAGGATATCATCCCAAAATAAATTGGATTTTGCTCGTGTGAATAGATATTTTAAAATTTTAGGATCTTACTTTGTAAG
>JAOXJP010113640.1:0-14047 GCA_025762735.1 Platanus orientalis
CTCTCTCTCTCTCTCTCTCTCTCTATATATATATATATATATATATATATATATAGATCAATTTCTTTTCTCTTGTTGCCAAGAGCCAAAAATCGTTAATTTTTGAAATTTTCTCATGTAACCAAATATTTTCTTGTTTGCTACTATATTATTTTCACACAACTACTTACAACAACAACAAAAAAGTTGGTTACACGCATCCTATTCCACCATTCCATTCTATTTAGGGTCATATTTATTGTTAAATTACAAGTCGCCATATCTCTCCTTATTGCTTCAACCTAGATCAATTTTGACATTCCTCTTGTCTGTCTAACACTTTCAAATTGCATCATCCCACTCGCATCATCCCACTCTTCACCAGTACAATCATTGGTCTCACATGATCAAACTATCTTAATCAATTTTCCCTCCTTTTATCACTTGTTGGTGCAACACCTAACCTCCCATAAATTGATTCATTCCTAATTCTATCAATTCTACCCTTGCCACTCATCCATCTTAACATCCTCATGTCAACCACATCCATTTATGTACATATTTGTTAGCTGCTCAACATTCTGCTCCATAAAGCATGATTGATCTTACAATTGTCTTATAAAATTTTTCCTTCAATTTTAGTGGCATTCATTTATCACAAAGCACTCCAGAAGTACCATTCCACTTCAACCATCCCACTCTAATTCTATGAGCAACATCATCTACAATCTCCATTTTTGTGCACGCTCTCAATGGCTCCGATGGATGTGTTCCATCCAATGGTTCTAATGGCTGATGATCCGTACTTGGTTCCGATAAGTGCTGCAAGAATCCACCTCTGGTGGCTCTAGCGAAGGCTATGAACTTCAAGTGCAATGATAGAATTAATTCTTTTGCGAGTTCCCTCCTTGTAGCCTAATTTGACTATAAAAACCCTTTTTTTATTAAAGAGACAAGGTATAACTTTGTGGTCTTCTCTCCAAAGCTTCCCACAAGTTTAACTAAGAGTTTGTGAAGCTCTCACATGATCTTGGCAAGAATTTGCCTATAAAAACATGTTCGAAGTCAAAGGCCAAAACAAGTTTAACTCACATACTTAATTGCTCACAAAATTGGCTTGTTTTTCACAATGATTTGATTATGAATTCAAGCTTTCAAGATGCTTTTAGATATGTAAGTCAATGGGGTTTAATCCCCTATTTATAGGGTGGGAAAACCACTTTTCGAAATTTCCAATGTCTCTTTTCCAACAGTAAAAAAATTAGCCGTTTAGAAGAGATTTCCATATATATTTTAGTTTTCACTCATTGGGATCGATCTTGGAACACCTTAGATCAATCCTGGGTGTTTATGACAAAAACCAGAGTTTTTTTTTCATTCTAGGATCAATCCTAGAATTTTTAGGATGTATCTTGGACTTTCTAGAAGACATTTTTTAACAAAGCTCGTCGAGCTCATCGTTTTGAGTACTTATGAACCCCAATTGGACATTGGAATAAAAAGTTATAGCCGTTTTAAGTTTATTTTAGACCAATTTTGGTTTGACTTTGAAATTCATTGTTGGTTTCTTGAGATAACTTTGTACTGAAACTTGAGACATGTTAAGTTTTTCAATAAAGCTTGTCTCTTAATACTTGTGGTTTACGAGCTTCTTATCTTAAAACTTTTTCTTCTTTGACTTAAATTTAACTTACAAATTTATAAATATAATTCTCGTAAGACCAACTACTTGACTACAACATACATATACTTACAAAAGTTTTGATATGGAATTGACAATAAATAATATACCCAACACAAGCCTACTGTGATCACAAACTCACTTATCTCACTCTTGATTGTCCTAACACCAGTTATCACTTCATCATACAATCCATAACTAGGTCAATATATCTACTTGGGATCCCTTTCTTATCCAAGACCCACTAAATGATCTCTCTTGGTACTCTATCATCTATCTTTCCTAAATCAATAAAGACTATGTAAAGATCTTTCTTTTTCTCTCTATATTTGCCAATCAATTGCCGAAGTAGGAAAATGGTTTTAGTTGTTGATCTCTCAAGCAAAAATCCAAACTGGTTTTCAAACACTTTAGTCTCATGTCTTAGTCGATGCCTAATCTCTCTTTCTCATAGTTTTATTGTATAGCTCATAAGCTTGATCCTACGATAATTTGTGTAATTTTGAATATCCCCTTGTTCTTATATATAGGAACCACAATACTTTCCCTCTACTCATCTGTCATTTTTTAGTTTTAATGATCATATTGAAAAGCTTAGTTAACCATGATAAGCTATCGTCTCTCATACATTTCCAAACCTCAATTAGAATACCATCTGGTCCTAGTGCATTTCCTATTTTCATCATCCTCAAATCCTCTTTAACTTCTAACACTCTAATCCTATGAAGATTTCTATGACTTCTAATCTCCTCGACTCTGCAGATTTCTAAACTGGCATAACTTACATGATCATCATTTAATAATTTTTGAAAATATCATATCCACCTTTCTTTAATTTCTTCATCTTTTACTATGACTCTTTGATCCTCACTTTTAATGCATCTAACATGGTCTAGGTCTCAACATTTCATATTTATTATTCTAAGAAGTTTATATACATTCATCTCTCCATCCCTAGTACCTAACTTATGATAAAGATCATCATATGCTTTAAATCTAGCATCGCTTACGATTTTCTTACCATTTTGGCATTTTTTGTATTTTTCTAAGTCTTCTATATTTTTATTCGGTTATCAATCCTCATAACAAGATATTTTAGTTTTAATGGTTGTTTGGATTTCATCATTTCACCACCAAGCTTATTTGAATGGCTACACTTTCTTTCCAAATTCTTCGAGAACCTCTTTTGCTACTCTTTTAATATAGCTAGCCATTTCATTCCACATGACATTTATATCTTCTTCCAATTTCATTTCTCCTCTTTAAACATAGTGTGGGAATCATTGCCTACTTATCATTGCATCTGAGCGTCGATGTTATACCCTTTACTTATTTTCCACTACATCCGGGGAATGGGGTGCATCGCTTAAAAGGAATGCCTTAATATTAAATTGAAATGACTAATTTTCAATATTCATGTTTTTATGCGGGCTTTCAACTTGACACCCTCCTCCTTTATTTGGGTTTGGAATTGACAATGTCTAAAGATACAAACATTGGCATAGTTATTTTCAGACAACGTACTCTTGCCTAAAAATCATCCCTTTCTAATGAAAATTGTAACACATAATTTTATTTTTTTTTTGGGTTGGCAACCAAACAACCACAGAAAAAATAGAAAATTTTAGGTTTATCTTTTATTTTCTCTTCTTGTGTAATTTTCTTTTCTATCTTTTTATATTCAATTCAAGGCAATCAGACAAGCCTGTATGTAAACTCTAGTTCTATAATGTACTAATCAACTTTATCAGGTTTCACTCCAAGCAAAGAAAAAAAAAATAACAAATCTTACAACAAGTTGAGAAAAATACTGCATATAACTTAATTGCAACAATTTTAATACTTCTTTGTTCAACTTAGAAATATATACATTTGAGACAAAGATCAATAGTAGAATATCACTAAATAATAATAAAATAAATATGAGTTTTCTGTATACCACAACCAAACCAATTAATCTAAAGGCTTAATCGTATCCCAAGAAAACTCTCATTGAATTTGATTTTGTCCCCTTTCAGATCACTTTCCTAGTACAAAGGATGATGAAAGCAACTAGACTCTAGTGTAAACTAACTTATCAAAGATTATTGCACTCTTCCCCCTGATCATCAATATCACAGCAATTAACCATCTCTCCTAAAACCTTAAGGTGAATGGAGAGGTTTGAGTTAATATACTTAGCATTTATTTTTACACTCCCCCACCCCAGAGGAATACTCCAAGATACGGTGTGCCCACTTCAGCACAGGTGGATTTGAACTTCTGACCTAAAAGTTACTCTAATACCATCTTAGATAAAGCAATTAACTGTCTCTCCCAAACCCTGAGGAGATATGAGAGGTTAGAGTTAATATAATTAAGATATATTTTATTAATGGCCCTTTGGCGACTTAAATAAAATTTTATATAGTGAGAAATTTACATGGGGAAATGAAAAAATAAAAAGAATATTGTGATGGAAGTTGAAAATTTTTGTTTTTTCAAAGTTCATATAATAGTAAAAAAATAATTAAAGTTTACATGGGGAAAACAAATATTGTTGATGAGGTTGAAAATTTTTGGTTTTTTCAAAGTTAATATATTAGTAAAAATTAATAATTAAATTTAGGGAGCAGCTAAACGCACCCCAAAAAATCTCACCACACTCCTCCCAACTTTTTGAATTTTTTTTCTTTTATATCCCCTCCCCTACCTAAAATACCCCACCCCCATCCCTTTTTCTCCAGGGCCAGCAACAGCGGTGGTCTTTCCGGCGGCAACCCACCTCTCTCTCTCTCTCTCTCTTTCCCTCTTCCTCTCTTTCTCTCTTCCTCTCTCTTGCCCCTTGCACCTCCGCCCACCCGCACCGCTTTTGCCCAGGTAAGTAATTTTTTTTAAAGGAGAAAGAGAGAGAGAGGAGGAGGTGCAGGAGAGAGGGAGATAGAGAGGGGGGCAGAAAGACTGCTGCCGTCGGCAGCACCGGAGAAGAAGAAGGGGTGGGGTGGGAGAGAGGAGGGAGGGGTATTTTAGGTAGGGAAGGGATATCTAAGGAAAAAAAAATCAAAAATTTGTGAGGGTGTGATGAAAATTATTTGGGGTGCGTTTAGCTGCTCCCTTAAAGTTATCAAAAAGAGGGAGTGGAATTCCTCTTATATAGAATCCCATTACAAGGGCGTGGATCCTCTCCTACTACTCACAAGACTGTGTTGCAATGCACACACACCCAAAAAAGTGTGTTGTATGTGCATTGCAGACACTCACAAAGTCTTGCGAGCAGATAAAATCCTTGATACATTGCAACAAGTATTTACCCACATTATGTCCATTCCCTATTGTTGCATTCGCTCTTCCAAGGAACTCCACTAAATAATAGATCATACCAAAATAACATCACAATATTTCAGTACTAACAAAATACCTAATTGTAAAAAGAAAACAAAAGAAAGGTAGGAGGACACCGACTCTCAAGCATGAGCACAACACAACATGGCCTTGTACACACATGCACATTCATGTAATATTGTAGTCTCCACCCATTTTATAAAGCAAATCATTGTTCAACATTTTAATTAATAAAGTGAGAATTTTTTTTTTTTTTTTTATAAGTAAGAATAGCTCTTATTCTCAAACAATGTCTAACTAAACTTTTCATTACAAAAGAGCGATCTCCCATGTAAAATTAAATATTTCTTTATAATAATAGGCCCATCCCTTCATATGTAATGAGTTGCCTGTTTTGGTTCGGTTCTCCACGACTCAGTCGAGGAGAGTGGCCAAACCAAGAATATATAATAAATCTTTCCTACATTGAGCAATCTCACGACATTGGGAGCAATGAAGTTTCAATAGAATAAAATATGTTGGAATCAAAGATGAAATCTTGGAGACTTACAGATTAAACAAGCAAATTTAGTATCAACTCGTAATGTTTGTGGAGATAAGAGTTGTTTGCACGGTGAATGGACTACCAATCTTTCTTTCCTTCCTTTGTGATTTTTCTTTGTCTCTTTCTTTACTTGTGTGCTCCAAACCCTTCCAACCATCAAATACAAAATCTTGATTAACAAAGCAAGCCCACTTTTTACCCCCTTTGTTTTAGATCTTAAAAATTATAAACGAAAAACTACTCAACATTTACACTTAATCTTTGTTTACACCATAAAAATACTGCTAGAAAGCAATGGCTAAGATTAGGCCATGTTGTGAAATCATAAGAAAAAAAATATGATAAAATGTGATTGGTGGAAGTGGGAGAGTTGGTTACATAACACCGGATGATTTCTTATTTTTGGAGGATTTTGAAAAAATTTAAAAAAAAAAAAAAAAATTTTAAAAAAAACACCAGTTATAATAGATGACAAAATTCTATTAGAAAAATCTCACAAAAGGCAATTACCAACAGATGGCAAAAGATGATTGGTGGAATTTATAGTCAAAAAACTGTTAGTTATATGGATAATTATCGAAATGTCATTGGAATAAAATTGAGAGAACATTTATTTGGACAAGTGGCGGAAGATCATTGTAAGAACTCAATAGAAAGTTATAAGAACAGATGTCAAAAACAGTGAAAACATTTGAAAGAACTGAATAACTACTTTGAAGCCTATAAATATTGGGGCTTGGGCAACAGAAAAGGTTATCTCGATCAATCAAACACTCAATACTTAAACAACAATTCAATCAACTACCCAAACTTATAGACAACAAACAATCCTTATTGTTCAAGTTCCCAGTTTACATACTTGTTCATTTATGAATTCATATTCTCAAAAGGATCTTGTACAAGTTATTAACACCAGTTTAACTTCCTGTAATCATGTGACACTTTTATCAAATCAAACGTTGTTCTCTCAAAGTCATGTTGGCTCTGCAACCGTATGCGTCGCTTGATGGGATTTTGTCCTGAAGTAAGTATTTCTCTTTGAATATTTTAGTTCTAATTTAATCAATTTCCTTCTTAATCATTCTAGTTAGTGAAGTCTTTGTTCTTACAAGACAAAAAGAATCCGCAAAGGGACGAACCCCCTTAATCGCCTTGTATAATACTAGTGGCTGAACAAACCGCCTAAAGAAAATTCCTTCACTCTTCAAACAATTTAAAATTTTGTAATTTTTTCTAGTTCTTCAAATCTTAGGCTATCTTTGGAATGCAATCTCACATCAAGATCTAACCCTAGATTGCAAATTGATATTAAATTCGATCCATTTCGTATCAATATGGGTTGCAATCTCTAGATCGAAATCACATTTTGACCCGATTTAAGATTGCATTGAAAAGCCCAATCTGATATCGCAACCCTATGCATGACTTAGGGGGAAGCTAAAGGGGTTTGAGAAACAAAAGCCCTAAACCTTTCCAGTTTTCAGGGTTAAAAGAAAATTTCGATGTTTTAAAGTCATAAAAGAGGCAGTGGTTGACAGTTTTAACAGTTTAACTTCCAAATAATTTGGACATAACATCACCTTAGGACTAATATGTTCTTTTATGTGATGTGGCCCCTTGGAGAAGATATTTAATCATCTCTAGCCTAATTGGAGAGATCACGCTAGTACCAGTCAATGTGTGATTACAAAGGATGTCCACATACAAAAAGAGGTTAAATGAGGGTATTATAGTAAATACAGAATAAAACTACTTAGTTTATTTATCAAAGTACTCTGTTAGGCATAATCACATGTTGGATTGGTATTGGTGTGGTATCTCTCCAGCCAGACTGGAGATGATTCAAAACACGGGTGGGTTGAAGCCTTTGAGTGAATGCTAATATGTCAATGTCGTAATGCACATTAGCATTCTTCATTATAATTTTTTTATATTTTACACTTATTAGAATAAGTAGAAAAAGATAAAAGACTCAAAAGAGAAAATATATATTTTTATAATGTAAAATACTTTCTTAATAAGAACAACTAGAAAGCAATAATGGATCATTGAATATGGTTAGCCGGGCGAACTTGGCCGGAGCTTGCCTCAATCTTAACAAGCCAAACCCGAACCTAGTTGTGTGACGAACTTGAACTGAGTTAGACAAAGTTCGACTCAGCTTGGCTCATTGACACCCCTACTCAAACATCTACCATACAACTACAGAAAGAGAAAAACAGCCTAAACAGAGATGTAAATATTCCACCCTCCAAAGACTTGCTTGTTTATTTTTTTAATCAAAAAATACATAAATAAAGATCTACTTGTTTGAGAGGTTTTTGAAAGGACACTACCTTCGCTCTACTTTAGTCAGAATGCATTAGCTAGCTTTCCTCTAGGAGAAGACTCTAGTTTGTTTGACACATATCTTGTAATGTTGGTCAGCTGATCCTATTACCATTCAATGGAACAGGTGTCAAAAACCTTGTTCACCTTTAAAATAACAATGGGTCAATTTCTTTTTATTCTTTTTGAATATTTCATTATAAAAACATAGATTTTAACAACAAAATTTAGGGTTTTAAATGTGTTAATTCAAATATGCCTAAACATAGGGACATGAAAATTACTATAAAAAAGAACTTTTTTGCCCTTTTGCTTTACTAACCTGACCCTACTTTTTTGTCAATACTAAATTTTTTGAGGAAACAACTTTGTTCCACAGTAAATATTTACTGACAACTTCTATTAAATATAACTCTTAAATGTTTTTAAGCATATCATAGTTACTGAATACGTAGTTTTATGTTCTACCAAAATAAAATAAAAATAAAAACTACTAATTGACCAAGGAATCTCTCCATTCAGGTCCAAAACTGTTTTTCTTTTATTTGATCCTTCAGGAAAAACTACTAATATAAAGCGTTATGCTAACTCTGTGGCTAATCGCTTGGCTAAGGATTGAACTTTGATGTAGCTGCTCTTGAGCAACCTTCTTTGAATTAATATATTTTAACTTTACTATAAAAAATAAAAATTAAAAAACAGAAAAAAAAATGCATAGTTTGATGTGTACTCACGTAGAGTCGTATAGAGAAGGCCAATAGGCAAAATCGATGGACAAGAGGTGCATATTCCAAACTTCGAAAGGGTGCAAATATCTAATGTCAGATATACACCAAATGTAACATGTACCTTTAAACTAAGACTTCAACTTTTATCAAGCTTTAAGACAAAGATAAAGGTTCCCAAAATAAGATTACTTCTACAGTCTTCTTTTCAAAAGTACGTCCTTTTCTTGGATGAGAAGCCCTTTACTTAATGAAGAGAATTCATAAACTTACTAATATCAAATCTATCTAATGGTTAATAAACCGTCTCCCAAGAAAAGAAATGGAAATAAATGAGTGATCCAACTCTATCCTCCTTAAAATGATGATGATATCTCACGCCATTAAAGTAGCCCAGGTATATATCCACTAGCAAAAGAAAAGGAGGGAGAAAACAACATGACCTGAGCAAAAATAAATAAATAAGGAAAACTACATTCCCTTACAACCCATAAAAATTTCATGTATTACTTGAAATCCAAGACAAAGACAAACTTATGAAAATGATACACAGCCTAACCCAAGAAGGTGACGACACCCCACTCTTCTCAGCCCTTTTCATGTCACAAATACATAATAGATACAGGCCACTCTACCAATGGTAATAATAACAATGATTACACAAGAGAAGTGCACAAATAACCAAAATAACTTGGAATAAAGAACACCAAAAATAAATAAATCTAAAAGCAATGCCAAGAAAATGAAGCACGCCCAAATGATTGATGATTGCATGAATAACCTATGGTAATAAAGATAAGGATGAAATATGATCAATGCAGGATATAAATGCCCTGATCTCATGTGGGTAATTTCAAATTCCACAAAATAAGAGCATACAGAAAGAGAAAAAGGGAGATATGAGACACAACTGAACCAACTGGGATTAGACAAATGACTTGAACCACTGCAAGACCCAATACAAAATTTTGAAAAAGAAGAGAGGAGGGCGACAGAGAGATGACTTAAAACAATGCAAGACTCGATACAAAATTTTGGAAAAGAAATGGGTGGGGGATAAACAGATGACTTGAAACAATGCAAGACCCAATACAAAATTTTGTGAAAAATGAATAAGAAAAGGGTGGGAAATGAAGTGTAGGTAAATAAAAATATGAATATCCCACCGGAGTGTTCTACCACTCAAGACACCTAAGACTGTTGATTGCTTGCCCATTGGAAGAAAGCAACACCAGCTTGGTGAGATGGGGTATCTAATAAGATATGATCTCATGCAGAACCAGTGCAGGCATTGTGGCAATGCCTAGACCAATAGAGTTGTGTCTGCTCAACTGATCACAGGTCCTCCCTCCCCGATTCCTCCCAAACAGTCAGCTTTCTCTTTTCTTTGTTCTTTTTTCTTCTGGTAGGGAGGTCTTCACCCATTTCAGCAAAGTTAGCAGAGGTGCGTGGGTCATCACCACCCACTTCCTCCATGAGGGGAAAAAACAAACAAACCAGACTCCATGGTGTTGATGAAAGAGTTAGTAACAATCCAACAACCCCGACTCCTGTCGTGTGAAAATGGCGATGACCTGACACATGGTATGCAATCCCAGACCCCAACTCGACACACCCCAATGCATGCAGGGACTTTCTAAAAAGGAATATACTAACTAACGGCAACCTCAAACAGAAATAGCTCGACTGATGGCCAACTTGGCCCATTCGGCAGATTCCTTAATCAAATGCTCATCTGAGGACAAGCATTCATTTAAAAAGTCTCTGCTCGACACAGACTGCTGAATCAAGGGACCTGCATTACTACCCAGCGTATCAGCTAGATCACCCAGGACTCCAATTGCAGTCTTCATCACCACATCATCCCTGAGGGAAAATCAAAGGTAATCAGTAACTAAAGAACCAAATGCATTCGAGAAAAACATCAAATAAAAAGGGAAGGAACTAAGTAAACCTACATGTCTTTCTCCCCGTACAAGCTATCCAAGAACTGGAGGATGTGAGGTGCATAAGGCATCAGTAGCTGGGTCTTCAAAGAGTTCTTAAAGCCTTGGAAAATCCCTGAGTATGCCTCCAAGATCCCATTTCTTAGAAGATTAGTGTACTCTGCTATTTCATCATCAGCGCCTGATGCACGGATAGATAACTCTGCTGCGCTCTGGAGCATGGGCATTGCATAC
The DNA here is from genome assembly GCA_025762735.1 of Platanus orientalis. Lineage (NCBI taxonomy): Eukaryota > Viridiplantae > Streptophyta > Magnoliopsida > Proteales > Platanaceae > Platanus > Platanus orientalis. The sequence goes on from JAOXJP010113640.1 coordinate 10,759, forward strand.
ATCAAGTACTTCTCAAAGTTCTCCCCTATCGCCAGGGCAATGTCACCAAAGCAAGAGAAGATAGGAGGCTTCACAGATCGGTGCAACTGGTTACTCGACAAATCTTTGAGGAGCTGTGTCATGATCCCATCACAATAAGGCAGTATTTTCTCCTCCAACGCCCTACATATGTCCCCAACCACACCAACTGTGATGGCACACACCTGATACTCCTCAAAATTCTGGAGACCCATTTCCAAGTATTTATAAAATTCTGGCATATACTTCATAAAATCTGAGCCTGAAGCATAAGCCAAAGCTCCGATGGCAAGCATAGCCTCTTCATGAACTGTGGCGCTTCTACAAGCAAAGACCCTCAGAAAGAGGCTCATCATTTGGTCTACATATTGCATAAAGACATACTTTGTAGGCTCAGAGGCCCCCAACTTCTGTATGATGACCTGCAAACACCCACAGAGAAGACCTTGCAATTCATTCTGCTTTTCTCTCTCATCAGATGAGAGCTTTTGTGCCTCTAGTGTCTGGTGGAGTTCCGTCATAATGAGAGGAAGTAGTTGTAATACCATGGGAACTGTCTCGTCTGTTGAACACCTCACAACCTCGTTCAAAGTCTCATAAGCAGCAGTCCGGAGGCGCGATTCTCCAGCATCTTCCCTATGTGTCACAGTGAGAAGAGCCTGGACTATGTCCTGGAAAAAGGGAGTTAAGGGGGAGGATGATGAGCCCACATCCTCATAACCTTGGGCAAGGAAATATAGAGCACCGCAAGCTTTCTCAGCAACATTGGGAACATCTTTCATGCTCTGAAGCAGGACTGTTATTATCTGTTGGCAGTTCGCATGGGTAATAATAGGTGTCTCCACAGTTGAACCGTGAAGAAATTCAAATATTCTTCCGAGGGTCCATGCAGTAGTGTCCTTCACATGGTTGTTTGGGTCCCTCATCAGGGCATTGAGCATGAAGGTTAGGGCAACATTAACAATAGATGTGAGCTTATCTGGGGATGGACCCTCCAAGATAGAACCAAAGGCATAAGTGGCCGCTTCCCTCTGCTGCCAATCTGGTTTTGTTATGTTCTCCTTAATAAAAGGCATAACAAGTGGGACAATGTCATCTCCCACAGTCCGCGCGACCAAACCCAAACAAGTACCCCCAGCCATGGCAAGGTTCCAAGCCCCTTCATCCTGATCCTGATCCTCCTCCTGCTTAAGTAGCGTCTCCAATAGCAAAGGAACAAGAACAGGGAGTGCCTGCTTAATAAAATAATAACAAGGAATATCAGAGTCACCACTGAAGTCGCCTCCATATTCCTCTAAGATATCTATCTCCTCGTCACAGATTGAGCTCCAGAATTCGATGGCCTGAAGAGCAACAGGCTCCTCATCTTCCCTCACGGCCTTTGCCGTGATGCTAAAAATGTCCTGGATATAAGAAGCTAGCTTCTCATAGTAGGTTGAGGAAATGGAGACCAAGCACTCAAAAGCAGCCTGACGTATCTTCAACTCAGGAGACAAAGTCGCCTCACATACAACTCTCATGATATAGTCACGCTCCATATCATTGGTGAAGTTTGCCTGAGCAAAGCCCAAAGCATTATACAATGCTCGGGTAGCAGCAAGCCTGACATCTGCGTTCCCCTCAGAAGAGTTCATACCCTGAACCACAGCTGTAAGTATCTTATTTACTTGATCTTGATCTACAACATCTGAACAGACTTCCTCACACAAATACCCAAGGGTTTCAAGGGTGGCCTGCTTGACATGAGGTGGAACCTGATGAATGTTTGATAAAAGTGCTCCTATCAGCTCAGGCCACTGATTATGTGGCAACTCAATACCCGCAACCTTTGCAATGACTTGGGATGCAGTTGATCGAGCATCAGGTACAGGAGAAGACAGGGTCTGCAACAAGCACGTTTTGATCTGAGCTTTCACAGCTGAGTCCATCGACAACCATCTCTGTACAAGTTCAAACTTCCTATGTTGTTCTTTGGCATCCAATGAATTCTTGAGGATCAAACCTGCTAATCTACGGCTATCAACAGGCTTAACATCATTTGCCAATTCCCCAGAAAGAGAAAGCAGGAAACTGGGAAGATTTTGCTCTTGAAATTGTCTTAGGCTGTCTTCTGCTTGCTTCTGCACTGTACCATCAACTGCTTGTGCATTCAATAGCATCTGAGTTATTTCCATCGCCATCTTGTATCTGTGTCACACAAATCTAATTAACAAACTGAATTTAAAGTGATTAAGACCCATTATAACAGATTTTTCTTAATACCATTCCCAGATTCAACACAAATCTATGCGAGAAAGACCACCACACCATAACCTTGATTTGAGCTTCCTTATGAAATTGCGTCCGTTAACGTTACAGAGAAGCCCGGAAAACAATAGCAATTGTTTCAAATTTAAGTTTACCAAGATAATAGTTTTCTTTTTCTAAGAAAAAGGCAAGGTAGAACCCAAACAAGCTAGACCAGAGGTCCTCTCAGAACCACTTTAAGAGATCAAAAAGAAGAGTTGTTGATTGAAAATAACACCTACTATTATTTCTGATCATATAAGTGGAGCATAGTAGAATCAAAGACAACATCCAAAACCTATCAAAAAGGATTACAGATCTAGATTGTCTGCAGAAAAAAACTAACATGAGAGAATAGAGAGACGGATTCTCGAATCAGCATACTAAAACACTAACATAGTCCCTACAAGCCCAAAGGGAAGCTACCCAGAACAAACACAGATCAAAACACATCAATATGAATACCAGTACCAGAACTGGGTCAAAGGAACTCGAATCAATTAATAAAATTCAATGTTAATTTAAAGAATCTCCACCTGAACTAGCTTCTGCAGAGATCAATCAATTCCAGTTCCAAAACCCAAAAGACTACCAAAAAACAACCTATATCATAAAGGTTGACTTGTTTCCAGATGATCAAAAACCTTAATAAAAGAAGCCCTGAATTACTGAAACTATAACAGATTAGAGAACTAAATGAATACCCATATCGAGCTAAACATTAAATCTTAACTAGAAACAACAAAAGAAAAGTTTCAAACAAAAATCATAAACTGGTAATTTAATAATAAAAAAAGTCCAGAAACCCATATCAAAAGGTAATTACTGATCAGGAATTCATGAGAACTTACATGAATTTGAATGCAACCGGCTGGAATAGATCTCTAGAACACAATCAAAGATCAGATATGGGTACGCGGAGACGAATCTCTGAAACCCTAGAAAGAAAGCAACCAGTGACGGGAGAGACGAGAAGGAAGAAGAC
>JAOXJP010113651.1:0-14047 GCA_025762735.1 Platanus orientalis
GCATCAACTAAACAAGTTGCCAAGAAAAATGAAGGCTTTTCACGACAACTAAGAGCTTTTGGCATAAATTTTAGTTGACGTGAAAAAGAGAAATTTTGTGACAACATTAGTTGATGTGAAAATAGAGATTTTTCGCTATAATTTTAGTTGATGGGAAATGAACACCCTTTTTTGGCAAGTTCCTCCATGCAAAAAAAGATAACACTTTTCTCATCAATTTTAAAGGTTTTGCAACAGTTTTTAGTTGACACAAAGTTTTACTAATACTTATAGCATCAACCAGAAGTTGATACAAAAAAGTTAACCAATACTTTGGGCTCAACCGAAACCAAACATATAAATATTTTAATATTAATTCCTACCATCACTACAATAAAAAAAGGTTTTATGTCATTTTTTTACAGATTAATTAATTAATTTATTTATTATCATATATCTTGTCTCCACTATGCACCTGATATAGAATATAAATGATAAATCATAATAATGAATTAATGAAACTTACACTTGCAACCTAATAGAAGTGCCAATAAAGTCAATGTCAAAAGAATCACTACCTCCATAAGTCATAACCCATGAATTCGCACAACCATTTGCACAAATAAATAAATAAATAAAATACCACCTTATTCATAATTAGAGCAATATATGAAGCACAAAAACTTTGATAAGCCGAAAATGGAGGAATAAAAAATATATTTGAACTCAAATAGATTTACGGTATTCATCCAAGGGCTTTTCTCATCTAAAAGAATCTAAAAAAGGAAAAATCTACAGTTAAAACCACCAGACTCCAAACCCAAGGGAAAGTAGGATCCTTCTTCAACGCAAACTGACATCAGCTTCATTTAGTGGAAGCAATGTGAAGGATCTAGTCAATCACACATTAGCTGCAACACCGAATAAAATCATTGAAAACTTGTTATTAATTCAAGAAAATTCCAAAAAACAAAGTTTCAATACCAACACATCTCATTAAATCTGCACAAGACATGGATATATGAACAACAGCCCAATGGTAAAAGGCAAAGGTCAAAATAAATCAGAAGAAAACGGATAAAGAAAGTATGAACTTAAAGGCTTGAGCTTTAAGGAGGCAGCATTCTTGCTCATGCTGTCACCAATACATCGTATTAGCACATTGGAGGGTTTGGACCATACCCTCCCAAAGAAAATAAAGGAACCTTACAACTCAACTCCTAGACCCTGGTTACATTTTGAACTCTGCTAGATCACTTCAACTAGTTTGAGTTACATGAAATCAACAAGAGCTCCATCACATGGACAAATATACATACATTTACATGTGTAAGAAGAAATAGCACCTTGCATTGCTCTTGAAACCCATTAGTACAGAATAAAGGAGAAAAAGAGCTACAGCCTTTAAACAGATTAAAGAAAAAAGTAGATTGGCAAATAAAATGAACTTAAGCTAAGAAAATACATGCAATTCAAGCATCACAACATTCTTACCTCTTAAGCCCAGATATGCAGGTTTCCACATCCTTAAGATTCAATTCCAGATAAGAACAGTACACCCTCTGGGTCTGGGGTTGAATACAGACAACATAATTTCAGTCAGAAATCCGTATTTGAAATCATATTCAGTAAGAATATGCTGATGGAAAACTGGCCAAAGGGGTATACTTGTACCTCACTGTAGTCCACAAACATCTTTTTAGCACATAGGTAGGACTCTATCATAAAAACCATTGCACCGGCACCAAATAAACCTCTTCTGAAGCATTAGCTCAATCACAAATTAGCTCAATAGGGATATAGCTAGCAGCAGGGTGTGGAAAGAATAGGTTCAAACATGGGTGTATATAAGGGACTCATGGAGCTTAAGTTTGGGGGTTTACAGCAGGTTTATAAGCACTGCTGGGCTCAGAGTAGACTCAGGTTTAAGGACTGAATCAGCAAGGTATTGTGATAATAGGACAGCAACACTAAACACTGGTTCTGGGTTAGACGAGGATCTAGGACATCAAGGTAGAGGTTCAGATTTCAGACATAGAACAGAGTGAATGATAGGCTTTAAATAACAGAGGATCTTTGGAACTAGCAGCAGACTGCGAAAGGACATAAACAGGGTAATATCAGATAGTGAAAAGACTGACGTCTGAGCTTGTTAACAAAATGCTTGCAAAATTTCTTTTTCTTCTATTGTTTTGTCTGCACTTCAATATAAAAAGTTTGGATGAAAGGCCATGAGACGGTCCTTAAAGTATCTTCTCTTGCTTATGAACAAAGTAAGAGAGGAAGTGAGAACATTCAAGATTTTCTTTTTTATCTCGTGTTGGTGCTTTGGACTTTGGAATTGATTCAGATCTTCAACTTGGAAAACAACCTTCTCCTAGCAGTTTTTGTTTTGTTTTGTTTTTGTTTTTGTTTTTTTTATTTTTTGATAGTCAGAATCCTATAACCTGCTGTCCCAACAGCCCTTTAGTCATACAGACCCTTGCTGTCCAAGTGCTGTTAGTCTCTAAACAGTTTTAATTCAACCTTAAGGTCTGCCTTCATTTACTAATCTGTTAAACTTGTTTCCAGACTTTACAGATCTCTGAAATCCTCATTGTTTCCTTGATATGGTCATTCCAACAGAGCCTATTTCAGTATAAGTGAATTCCTTATCTACTTTGGACACACTCAAGATTAGCCAAAGGACATATATTGAAATTAGAGCCTTTAGAAACAAATGTTATGAGAGGAATCACCATCAGAACTACATTATTATTAAACTAAAGAATATGAAACCACCCCCCATTTAGTGTGCTAAATGATTAGCTTAGGTGGGAGATTAAGTGAGTATGCTTTTGCTCATTGGCTATAGGCCATGACCAAAGTAACAATGAAAGAGAGGCATCCATAAACAAATAAAGAAAAAAAAATGTATAAATAAAAAAGTAATAATTCCGGAAAGCTGAAGAAGAAAAGAATTAGCCACAAACTTTTGATAAAAGGGGGGGGAGTGATGAATTTTCCTGAACATAACTATATAACAGAAGTCTATAATTAAAAATATATATATCTTTGATTCACAATTCAAAAGTATTATCCTCATTAAAAAAATTGGCTGAACAGGTTAATATAAATATCAGTTCCCATGAACTTCTCATACTTAATGAACTTGGTGAGCAGAAATCCAGCCAAACAATGATGTATCTGGGAGGCACACTAATTGAATCTCTTGATGGTTTTAAGTGGCACCTGTTGGTTGTCTTTATTACTCAGCAGCAGCCATTAGATCTCATAAGATCTAATGGTTATGAGTTTTTTAATTAAGATAGGACTCCTTGTAAGGGAGCCGTTGTTGAATAGCAAAAGTATGGAAACCCTAATTTAAAAATTAGGGAAATAGCAAGAAGAAGAAAAAAGAGGCAGCCGTACAAGAGGATTTTCTTCTTGGTTTTCCATGGGTTTGAGAGGGTGAGAGAGAGAAAGAGTGTACAAGGGCTTTGGTGCGGGTTTCGAGTTTGGAATTACACATATTCTTGTACAAATTTTCACATTACATAGTGAAGAAGATTGTTTATCTCCCGTGGATGTAGGCACATCGCCAAACCACGTAAATCTTGGTGTTTCTTATTTTTCTTTTGCAATGATCTTATTTTATTTATTTATTTTACTATTCATACTAGAATATTGCTGCAAAACACAACAAGTGGTATCAGAGTGCCGGGTTCATCCAAGAAGGATAAGAATTAAGAACATGTTCTTGATTACCGGAGTTCAGTACGATGGTAAGGAAATGATTCTCAATGGCCAAGTTCGAAGTGGATCCCTTTGATGGAAAAAATAAATTTAGCCTATGGCAAAGTATGGTTATAGATATCATGGTGTAGCAAGGGCTAATCAAAGCACTATTCGGCAATGAAAAATAGTCAGCAACCATGTCTGACGGAAATTGGGAGGAACTTGAGATGAAGGCAGTGAGCACCATCTGCTTATGTCTCGCACCAGAGGTAAAATATAATGTTTTAGATGAAACTTCTACTCTAGGTTATGGAAAAAAATAGAAAATTTATATATATCAAAATTGCTCACAAATAAATTATTCCTACAAAATCAATTATATCAATTGCGGATGGATGAAGGAACTAATATTTTAAATCATCTCAACGTCTTTAATAAAATTATTACTCAACTATTAAGCATTGAGGTGAAAATTGGAGAGGATAACAAGGCACTTCTTCTTTTGGCTTTTCTTCCAACTTCCTTTGATAAACTTGTGACCACATTATTAGTTCGGAAAGACACTCTCAAGGTTGATGAAGTGACAGTGGTTTTATTGGAGACTAAAATACTTTGGAAGCAAAGAAACGGTTCTCAAGCAAAAGGGTTGGTAGCTAAGGGTGAATCAAGCCATCAACGTGGAAGAAGTAAAGATAGAAGGTCTAGAAACAAAGAAAGGTCACGCTCGAAATCAAAGGGAAAGAGTAGCAAATTTGAGCGTTATTATTACAAAAAGGAAGAAAATATGAAAAGGAATTGCAAAAAATGCCAAAAAAAATTGGAGGAAAAATAAAAGAAAAAAAAGCAATCTTTAGATCAAGCTAGTGTGGTAGCAGATAGTGACAAAGATCTTCTCTCGATCAGCATAAATATAGATTATCTTGTTGAAACGTGGATTTTAGATTCCAATCATTCTTATTACATGTGCCCTTATAAGGAATGGTTTGATACTTATAGTCCATATAATGGAAGTACTGTTTTAATGGGTAATAATGCAGCTTGCAAAACCATTGGAATAGAAACCATTAAAATTAAAATGTTTGATGGCATGGTAAAAACACTTTGGTAGGTTAGGCATATCTCATATTTAAAGAAAATTTTAATTTCTTTGGGTGTATTAAATTCAAATGGATATACCTTTATAGCAATGAGTGGAGTCCTTAAAGTCACTAAGGGGGCTATGGTTGTCATGAAGGAAAAAAATGAATGAAATTTATACAAGTTGATAGGGACTACGGTAACAAGTGGAGCAATTGTAACTACTCTTTTAAATTGTAATATTGATGATACCACTCTATGACACATGAGATTAGGCTATATGAGTGAGAAAGGGTTGCTAGAACTTCATAAACAGAATTTGCTTACAAGAGTGAAAACATGTAAACTTAGTTTTTACAAGTATTGTTTGTATGGAAAATAGTACAAGGTCAACTTCAAGACAGGACACCATACGAGTAAGGAAGATTTATAGTACATACATTCTGATGTGTGGAGACCCGTAAATGTACTTTATTTGGTTTTTCCTTTGAAGGAGGATTTTGCATTTTTTCCTTTTCTTTTACAAAAGTTATAATTTGGATCTTTTTGTGATTAAAAGTGTTGTTAAACCCAAATCCTCTTTTATCACCTATATTCTTACCCATTGTAAGCATTCTTTCAAGTTTAGGATTTCCTAGGGTAAACATAGATATTGACTTCCTATTATCATCTTCTAGTTTTTCAATTAGGTTGAGATGATCTAGAGTTTCTTGATTCAATTTGGTACAAGTCCCATTCAACTCTTTATTTATTTCATTTAGAGAGTCAACTTGGTTCTCAAGGTCACTTATGTACTCATAAGCCTCTTTTACATTTAATTTCTAAAGTTTTGACATTTTCTTCTAATTCAAGAAATCTAGACTCATTTCCTTGTTTTTCAAGTTCTAGTGAAGAATCTTTGGAGCTAGACTCCAATTGTTTGACAGTCTCCCTTAGTCTGTGATTCCCATCTAGAAGTCTGGAGTTTGTTTTAAGTAACTCCACATCCTCAACAAACTTATTACTGGTGTTGCTCAATTTAACTAAGACTTCTTTATTTTCACTTCTAAGTTGAGCTAGTAGTTTTTCCAATGTGGAGTTTTCTTCGAAAAGTTTGTTAAATGCCCCTTGCAATTCACTCTCACTACTGAAGTCATTTTGAGTGAAAGCGATAAATACAACTACTCTTTTTGATTAATCCTCATAAGAGCTAGATGATTTTTCATCTAAATCATCAGTGTTGTCATCATATATGGCAGCCATTGCTTTCTTGTGTTTGTCCTTAGATTTTGATTTTTTGTTGGCACACTCAGAGGCAAAGTGACCACGTCCTTTGCATTCATAAAAAATGACTTCATCCTTAGAGATTTCATTTCTCCTTAATGAATCCTTGGGGTTTCTAGAGGAAAATTTTCTCCTAAGGTTTCTCATCATTGGAATTTTCTTTCGAACCTGACATCTATTCAACTTTGAAAGCAACTCCCTTCTTTTAGATATTTGATTTGAAGGTCATCTCGAAAGTCTGGAGTGACCCAAAAAGTTCTTCTACCATCAAGGTATCAATATCTTTGCTTTCCTCTATAGCAATCACTTTGGGTCTAAATCTTTCTGGAAGTGATCTAAGGATTTTTCTTACAATCACATCGGGTTTCAGTGGGTCTACAAGTCATGCTCTGGAGTTAACTAAGTCTTGAAGCTTAGTATAGAAGTTGATAAATTATTCATCATCTTCCATTCTAAGTTCTTCAAACTTAGTAGTAAGCTTTTGAAGTTTAGACTTCTTTACCGCACTGGTACCTTCATGAGTTACTTCTAGTAAGTCTCATGCTTCCTTAGCCAAAGTGAGTGAGCATATCCGCTTGAACTCATTCTGGCTAACTGCATAAAAGATGACATTCAATGTTTTATAGTTTACAATGTGGGTTTTCTTTACGGTTTCATCCCACTATGCTTCCGGTGTTGTCCGTCTCTTCTAACCTTGTTGGATAGACATCCACACTAATAGATCCATGGCTTAGAGAAATGTACTCATCCTTATTTTTCAATATTGATAGTTACTTCCATTGAAGAATGGGGCTTTTGTGGTTGAGTTCTCCTGGGTTGGCCATCTAGTGTTTTCTACTTTAGGAATTTTTGATATTTCCACTCCGGTAGTCAAACCATTTGTGAGCAGCCTTGCTCTGATACCAATTAAAAGTCTAGTAATGATCCTAAAGGGAGTGAATAAGATAATTCAATTTTTGATCCCCTTTTTCTTAATTTACGTAATCTTATTTATTTTTAGCGAAAGTCTTGTGATTAGTAAATTAATTATCTATGAACCAATCGTAGACCACGAGGTTCCGTCATATACTATAGTGTTGCCTATAGCAAAGCGGGAATAGGGCTGATAGGTTCTCTACACTTAATTGTTTAAGCCTTTTTTAATTTAAGTGTTATGTGCACAAATACAATGAATGGCTTAATAAAATAAAGGCAAGTACACAAGACAATCAACAAGCACACAACACAATATATTTATAGTGGTTCAACACAAGACCTACGTCCACTCTCAAAAGCTCACAACTAAGTAATATAATTTTATTAAGATTGGAACAAGTATAATCAAGGCTAAAATTAGATAAGGCCTAACTACTTACAAAACAAGTCAATCTACACTCAATGTCTCTAGCAAGTGTGGTCTACACTTCTGGTGTCTCTGGCAGAAGTACCAAATCTACACTATTAGTGTTTCCAGCGATAGTGTTGGGTCTGTTCACAATGTCTCCAACGGGAATGGTCTACACCTTCAATGAGGTACTTAGGTCTACACTATCAGTGTCTTCGGTAGTAGTGCTTCAAACTCTCAATGTCTCCAGTGAGAGTAAACAAAAGTAACTATAAATTTAAAATAGCATGACATACCTCTTGAAGGTTGATGTTGCACAGTGTGAGATCGCTCTTTCTTGAGCAAGATATGGTTTATGAATCATAATCGAGTTTTCCTTTAGATAACTCTTGAAATTACCTCTTAATGATTTTCCTTAACAAGAGCAAGGAGGCGACTTAAATCAGTCTTTCTCCTATCTAGGTATAGGGATTTATGAGCACTATAATGGAGATTGAAATCTCTCTTAAAAGCATGGTGAAGTTTAAGCAAGGTAGCTTTAAGATACTCAAGTTTGTTCAAGACTCATTGTTTTTGTTTTCCGGCGCTAATCCTAATTTATAAAAGGATTTAGAAACTTATTCTCCATTGGATTAGAATAATTCCCAACATTCAAATATGATTATCATTTATTATTTTCCATTTTTGCAAGATTTAATAGTCGTTACAATCATTTTTGGTGATTTTTGGCAGTTTGGTTCAATCCTGGATTGATCCAAAGTGATGAAATCTCATAAAAATCAACCCGAGGAGTGCTAGTTCAATCCTGGATTAATATAAATTATTTTGGATCAATCTAAATAAGTTGGATCAAACCAAGAGGTTTGGATCGATCCAACTGTCCTGTAATGCATCAAAAAAAATTTGGAAGGCTACAAAGACCTTGGGATCATCCCTCCTTAGCCCGGGAAAGTTTATAGACCTTTGAAACCCTTCCTTAGACCTTAAATTCACTTAACTACCATTACTTTACCTATTTTACCCTTTTGAGCTCAGAATGAGTTGTGAATCCTTCAAAATGCCTTGCATGCTTCCGGTTAGCTTTTCTTGAGGTCTTCTTGAAGTCTTGAAGTTGTTCTTCAAAAAGCTTGAGACCACAATCCTTTTAGACTCCAACATGACTCCACACATGTCTTAGTCTATACATTGCTTTGTATTTTATCGTTCATGGAATTTATAACATTTTACATTAACACAATGGTTTGTAGTAGGTCGGATCTCTCACATGTGGTCAATTTGGTAAGTATGTATATGGATAATCTAGGTAGAGAGCATTGGAATGCTATAAAGTGGATCCTAAAGTACTTAAGAGGTACAGTGGATTTTGGTATTTTATTTTATGGACTATGTTGATGTTAATTATAGTGGTGACTTGGATAAGAGAAGGTCTACAATAGGGTATCTCTTTACTCTTGCAGGTGGGTCTATTAGTTGAAAAACAATGTTACAGCCAATAGTTGCCTTATCCACAACTTAGGTAGAATACATGTCAAACATTAAGGGTGGCAAGGAGGCCTTGTGGGTGACAAGTTTAGTCATAGAACTTGGGTTGAAGCAAGAAAGGTTGGTGTTATATTGTGATAGTATGAGTGTCATTCACTTGGCAAAAAATTAGGTATATCATTCTAAAACCAAACACATCAATGTGAAGTATCATTGGATATGGGATTTAATTGTAGACAAAAAGATAAATTTAATGAAAGTTCACACCAAGGACAATGCAGTTGGCATGATGACAAAGCCAGTTACTATGGAGAAGTTCAAGCATTACTTAAGTTTGACCAATCTTGTTCATTGTTGAAGATTGGTAAAGCCACCCTTCTAAATTAGTGTGGAGAACCTTAAGCAAAGGAGGTGCGCAGCTACATCATATATTGGTGTGGTATTAAGGAGCTATGTCACACTATGATACAGGACAAAGACAATTATAGGTGATCTTCTAAGGGGCTGAAAATAAAGCCAAGTTGGAGCTTTGTCGGTTCTGTCTTTATTACTCAGTAGCAGTCGTTAGATCTCATAAAATTTAACGGTTAGGAGTTGTTTTTTAATTAAGATAGGACTCCTCATAAGGGAGTTGTTGTTGAACAACAAACATAAGGAAACCTTAATTTAAAAATTTGGGAAATAGCAAGAAGAGAAAAAAAGAGGCAACCATACAAGAGGATTTACTTTTTGGTTTTCTCACGAGTTTAAGAGGATGAGAGAGAGAAATGGTGTATAAAGTCTTTGGTGTCAGTTTCGGGTTTGGAATTACACATATTCTTGTACGGATTTTCACATTACATAGTGAAGAAGATTGTTTCTCTCTCATAGATGTAGACACATCGCCGAACCACGTAAATCTTGGTCTCTTATTTTTATTTTGCTTTGATCTTATTTTATTTATTTTTCTTGTTATTCGTATTGGAATTTTACTATGAAACACAACAGCACCAAAGTTCTAAACCTATTTGTTGAGTGAATCGATGAGCATTTGTGGATGCATCTCACAACGAATAAGAAAATATGAGCATTTCCCAAAATCACCCGTATTACAAGAGGGAAATTGTCACATAGAGGATCAAAGTGAAACACCCTAAGACCAGCTCCTATTTAGAAGAGGAAGAACAAAGGGTACAAAACAATAGTGAATCATGTTACTCATGGCTTAAAAAATAAATGATGCACTTGGGTACAGGTTTTTCTTAAATTAGGGATTAAGAAATAAATGCCATAAAATCACTAACCTAATTCTACAAAAAAAAAAAAAGGAGAAAAAATAAATAAATAAAAGGAGCTCACTTCATTGAACTAAATTCCTCCAGCTTTGGAATAAGACTATGGAATAACAAAAAATAAAAATAAAAAAGACAAACAGAATACATTTTTTACAAGATGGAGAATCAAGAATCTCTACAACCAAAGCTTGGAACATTCGAAAAGCATTGCTGCAGTCACAAACCCACAAACTTTGTATAATTCTTAGCATCACACACCTAACAAATAATAACAATACTGATTGGTAGGCAAACAATATTCGCAAAAACTGATTGAATGGAGGAGGGTGAGGAACATTCCTTCACCCTTGTTGAACACTTTGTGAGGAAGTCTTTTCTTGTATTCTAGTAGCAGAACGGAGCAATGGAAATGAGGTTGATTTCTTGGTAAAGAACGGTCCTTAGTGTACAGAACACACATCTATTACATGAAATGTATCTGATACTTTTGAAGTTTACCAAGAGCATTTGGTTTTACAGCATCGAGCATGCATGATTTAATTTTTTGGTCAAAATTTGATCAATCTCTGCTGCTGTTGGATGATAAGTTTAGGGGGTTTTTTTTTTTTGTGGGGGAGGGGGGAGCCTTTCTATTTCATTTTGTAGTGTTTTATGTGCTAGTATTGGCCATTGGGTGGATGTACAGGTTTTGCTATTGGGTTATTGTCACTGCCCCTGTTGTTGAGGGGTAAAGGGGTCAAACAAGACCCTGACCATATTCATTGATAGGTGACAATTGGCACTGCCTAGTTAGAAACCAAAATCAAATTAAAAATATATGTAGCTAATGAAGTCGTGTATGTACTTAAATTGCACATATGCATGAATTGTTCTCAAATTTAAAATATTTAAAATCTTCCAAACATACACCTAAAGTCAAAAATTGCTTTTTCGATTTGGTGCCTAATGGGAGATTTTATTCTATTTTGAATCATCCTTTCTTTGACATCACCCCTTGGCTTATAGATATCATCTTTTTTGAATCATCTAATGAATTTCTAAGCACTGAAGATGCCCTATTTTGAATCATTTTTATGAGCATTGAAAGAAAACAATAAAGTCCACAGCAGTGGAAAACCAGAAATCAAGAGATCGTAACACATTAACCAAAACCAACAATGAGATCACGAAAATCTTCCTGGACAGATCTTTATCTAACTCTTCAATTCCAAGATTTCAACAACAAAAAATCCACACAATTAACAAGGAAAAAAATGTAAGATTTCATGAGGGAGACCAGAAAACTTGAATTGAAAGATGCTTCTATTAGTGGGAGGAGATTGAGGGTTTTATTATCTGGTGATGGCCCTTTATATGACATGCACAGACCAGGATGAGTCCTCCTGAGTCTTTGATTCATGATTTTAGTGCTTACCAATATAATTCTAAATAAATAACATGAGGTTGATGATAAGGAAGACAAGAAAATTTTGTAAGTATATAGGATCTAACCCCCACATCCCACCCCCCGACCCCAATTTGATTTGGTATCTCTGTGATCGGAAGCTGCACATCCCACCTCTCAATAATATATATTTTGTAAAATGAATTAATATATAAATAACAAAATCAATATAGAAATTTGGTTTTTTTTTTAGTTTTGCAAATTTTCTTGTTAAATTATCACTTTAAAAAATGATTACTTTAGAGTCATACCAATCATCCGGGAAGGCTTGAACAGCCTGGTCAAAGTAAGCTTTTGCTCTAACTGCATCTCTCTATGTCTCCCAGATCAGCTTCTAGTATAGAGACAATACTTCTCCATCTCCTGGACTTGCTAATATTGCTCTCCCATAGTACTCTTCAGCTCTCACCACGTCTTCCTCCACCTTCAATCATCATTTTAAAAAATTCAATCAAAG
This sequence comes from Platanus orientalis, assembly GCA_025762735.1. Lineage (NCBI taxonomy): Eukaryota > Viridiplantae > Streptophyta > Magnoliopsida > Proteales > Platanaceae > Platanus > Platanus orientalis. The sequence goes on from JAOXJP010113651.1 coordinate 12,018, forward strand.
ATTAAGAACAAGAAAAAAAAAAAGAAAATCAAAATCGAAGTAGATGTAGATGTAGTGGTACCTCATGTAAGAACTATCTGTAATTCCTTAAAAGAAGTGGATTCCTAGTTCCTTATAAGAACTTTGGTCCATGTCTTCACGAGAAGAACCCAAGCAGACTAGCAGATACGTTGACGGACGGGATGATTCCTGTGATAAGGTTAAGCTTCATCACTATAAAGTTGAATAGAATTCCCAGAACAAAGCTCACCATGAATGCTCTCAACATCAGCTGATCTTGTCATTCTGGAACCTCTTTACCCTCAAAGATCTGCTCAATTGACAAGATCTCACCTTCTCCTTCTCCATGTCTCTTCTTCTCCCGAATCACCTGATCAGAGATCGTATCCCAGTTCTCGAGTCTAGCTCCTTTGTTCTTCATTTCTTTTCAGTTCATGCCTTTTGGTTTCGATATGGAGGCTTCAAATGGTGGAAATGGATGATTTTTCTTTTTGGCTTTATCGCCTGAATGCCTATTCAAAATTCTCGATGCCTTTGAAACCTTAAGGGACCTTATGCTTGAATTTGAGGCCATGTTCTCTGACCACTACTTGTTCATTCAAACTGAAGTAGCGACAATCAGGAAAACACTCGAGGAATCAATTAGAGGGATTTTCGTGGAATTAGAGAATTTGACAAAATTTGACTGTGAAATCTCAAGGGAAGAAATGATTCAAACCTAAAAAACGATCAAAGAAAAGAGTATTAAAGAGCTCTGGCACCCCTGAACCGATATGAGATCCAATTAGAAAACTAAGGTTTCTTTTTTCCAAATTAGCGAATTGGAATATGGTTGAGCAAGAGACGGTGTAGTCGTTTTTCGAAGAAGAGGAAAAAGTTCCCTTCTGCTTCTGATTTGGCTGTTGCTTCTTCTTTGGGGCCATTTTTGCTACATTTTTTTTCTGCAACGGCTCTGTTTGTATATATAGGCACCAACACGCATACAGTGAAAGGGTGGGACTGTGAGAGTAGAAAAATTGCGGATGCCGAGCATTGGATTGGAATATCTATTTGTCTTCTCTAATATCTATCTCATAAGAAATGCTACAACCATGAAAAACCGTTGGATTCGAATATTTATTTTGTATTTTAACTCTTGAAAATCAATGATCCTAAGTGGACGGTTTTCACATTCCAACATTTGAGAGTTTGAGAGGGAAAAAAACTCATTTATAAATTAATCACTTTTTAGCGTCAACTTAAAAGTTGATGGGAAAAAAATTATTTATATAAAATGATTTATAATGGTTTTTGCGTTAACTTAAAAGCTGATGCAAAAAACATCATTTATAAATATTGTGCTTTTTTGCGTCAACTAAAAGTTGATGCAGAATTTTTTTTTTTTTTTTTTTTTTTTTTTTTTTTTTTTTTTTTTTTTTTTTTTTTTTTTTTTTTGTAGTGGTATGTAGGTGCTATTTTGTTTGTGCATATTACTACTGATGTTGGTATCATGCCACCTATTGGATCCACGTCAAGCCGAATAGCAACATCCGAGGATGAGATTCCCAACTTGCAAATCCGGTTGACGAGAATGGAAGAGTTGTATATGAAGCTAAGGGATGATGGTGATTCCTAGCTTAAGAGGATGGAAGATAGAATTCAGGGGTTGAATGATGACAAAGAAGCCAATTTTGACTTCAATGTGAGGCTGGTGGGGGAGGTTGAGGAATGGAGGGATCATACCCAGGCACTAGAGGGTCAAGTTGAGGGCATGGTGAAGACTCGTGACGAGCAATTTAGTGAGATCAAACAGATGTTTAAGATACTACTAGCTCGTAGTGGACCCATGCTGGATACTGATAAACAACAAAATTTAAGCATGTATACAAAAATTGAAAATTTCAACTTGGTTATGAGTTTTTATACATGTATCATGCTGTAGACTTAAAAACTGGGCCTTCTCCCACTCTCCTAGATCTTCTATCCCTTTACATTTCCCTCTCCAACTTCTTTATCTAAGGGGGGGGGGGGGGGCTACCACCACGTTTCCC
>JAOXJP010113662.1:0-14046 GCA_025762735.1 Platanus orientalis
ACAATTTTTGAAAAATACAATTCACTTTTTCCCACCAATCATCTCCTGCCACCTATTAGACAGGACTTTGGCAGGTCGTAGGCAGGCTGGAGAAGATCCTTTGCGGCAACTGCTTGGCTCTTTGCACCTCCCTACGGCCCTTACCCTGACATATTCACTGCTGCTGCTACCGATATCTCCCCTCATCTCTCTCTCCAGTTCTTTAATGGAGTTCAATCATTGAAAATGGTTACCCTTACTACCTGATTCAAACGGCGAGGAATAGATGAAATCTTGAAGCCGAGAAGAGGTTTTTTTAACGAGTGGGATAAGTTTAGGTTATTTTATTTTATTTTTGGTTGAACTGAACAAATATTGATTAAAAAGCAGGATTAAAGATTTGGTTCATTGGTAGCGACGTGTCATCTTTTAAAGGCAGTTGCTGTATAATGATGTTTAAACATGTTGCAAAGGATTTGCTCTCATGTTTGTTTCAAAAGTTTATTTATTTATTATTACTTATTAGGGTTGGCCACCCCTAAACTCAAAATAATCACAATTTGAACCAAAGTTGAACTAACGTCCCCCATAGTTATTGGAGGGTGGATTGTATCCACTCCTCTTAACTAACGCTCCTCTCAACACCCTATCAGGGGCAGGCACATCAGTGCCGACAAGGGTATACCTGTCCATATCCATTGATCAAATCGGATATGTAATTAAATGAATTGACTTTTCATCAACTCTCTATCTTCCATTTTTTAACAAATTTGTAGCAAAAAGACACCTATACCAAAATCAAAATGTTAAAAAGTTATCAAAAAATAAAATCAAAATGCTAGCCATATAATCCCATTTCTTCTTCGAATTGATTTTGTGTTGTCATGGTCCTGGATCCCCATCAAAAGTTTTTTATTTAAAAAACAGCCGGCAAGGGCATTCTTATTGAATTATTGTGCCGTGATTCATGCTGACGAGCCACTTGAGCTATCGAGATGTCAGAAAATGAGGCGACTCCTTCCATTTCAAGGTGGGTCCAACTGTCGTGTGACTACGAGTCTAATGGTCGGCAGGCCGAAAACATCTTTCTTTAATTTCCTGTTGCTCTCTAGCTTTGAAGCAAACCAACAGTCAACGTTACGATTGCATCTTCTTTTGAACCCTGAGAAATCACTTGATGCTCCATTTATACTTTCAATAATGAAAAACTGAAACCCTTTTATTGTTTCACCATATCTATCGAATAATGTGATCGTTCAGAAAAGTTGGGGAGCAAGAGCACATATATAATCCTCCTGTTGTTCAAAAATTAAAATAGAAAGTATATATATTCGAAAAATTAGGGTTTATAACAATCATTCATTGATTGGGACTTCCCTTCTTTTCTTTTTTTTTAAGTTTTATTTGGGCTTTGTAGATGTTTATTTCCGGATGAGAAACGGTTGTGATTGTTGAATGTTTTATGTTCTAAATAATGGAGCTTGCATCTGTTAATGTTAAATATGTGCATATTTCTTCTTTTCTTCAATAGACAACACACATTTGATGTCCGAAAATGAACACCACTCCCAACTTATGAAAATGCATGATGAACCGTCCCCTTATCCTCAAACTATTTGTTCATGAAAGAAAATGATAATTCCAGATCCTACAGTATGGCAAGCATGAATTGAGTCTAATAACATTTTCTTTTTTTAATGAAATGATAGTAGCAATTTTATTAAAGTAATTTATCCACACAAAAAAAAGTTTTTTATTAAAATAATCAAGAGGAACAGCAAAGGTTCACCCAAAAAAAAGAGAGAAAACAAAGGAACAAAACAGCAAGCCCAACAACACAAAAACAAAACTTCATTTTTGATAGGTAAGTAGGTGAAGACAGGTTTTGAACCCAAGTCTGTGGTACGACACCCACTGACTTTACCTAGCTCAGATATACACTGTTATCCCTTTCCCAAGGATGAACACCATCCCTCTCCATAATTCTTCTAATTGAACACCATTAATGAAAGGTATTGCATACACCATGCCTTGAAGACCAACTTGGATAATGGCTTTGTTCTCAAATATTTTCTTATTTCTTTCCTTCCAAACATTCCTACACAAGGCTCCTGGAAGGTGATCCCAAATATATTTATGAACCCCCTCCAGTCCTACTAAGTGCCATCTGGCAAACAGACTAATAAACTCATTCTGGATTTGAGTCTTAAACAATTTTGCTAGATGATTAGAACACTGTATCACTGCATACAATTATCAGAAGTCCTAGAGCTTGACATATGGAATTATGCGATCTGTGTAATAGGGGTGGATCACTGCAACAGATATTTAGCTCAAGCACAAACTATTTGGCAAAAGTATGCAGCTAATGACTACCTTTCTATATATCCCTAAGATTGCCTGGAAACCATATCATCAGGCTAGAATCACCCTGTCAGACTCCCCATGTAATAGTTAGAAGGAAACGAGTTCCACCAAGAATGCAGAAAAGATGTCAACCTCATTAAATCTATTCTCCCACAACCCTTACAATGTCAATCCACTAATCCCCAACATAGTGCAATCTGGACCCAAACTACTCATGAGCAATGCAATAAACAGTAACTCAGAAAGGTGATACATTTAAATAGACAAGTATGCACATACAAGATGAAAATTTTTACAAGATTTGGCTATATGGCCTAAGTCCATGGCTGGTGTCCCTTCTTTACTACATCCGCGGGGGGGGGGGGTTGAAAGTTACGATAAAATAGACTTTTTCTTGGGTCAATCCCAAGCCCCATGAACCTTTTTCACTCGCAACTCTCCCTACAACAATGAAAAAAACCCTTCTCACACTCTCTTACAAACCCTATGAATAACCCCTTTCTTTCATTGTGAAGAAACCTTGCTTGTCTTTTTGTTTTATTCAAGTAGAAAACCCAAGAAGAAAACTCCACAACAGCCAACACCATTGTTCTCTTGAGAAACTATCTTATATAGGGAGTACTTCTCATGTCCCAACTCCTCTCCAAATTGGAAAAGGAAACCAACTTCCTTTTTAGAAGTTTAAATACCAATCCTTGGATCAAGACTAGACTCATCGATTGCAAGCATGAAATTAACAACAATCTCCAAAAAAAAATTCTCCACCTCCTATGACGTGTGCGGAAATCCCCCCCCTTGGGAGCCCGCTTGGCCCATATTTCCAGAATCACCCTAAAGATAGCCTTGCCCTTGCCCTCCTAAGTGAACTCACTGTTGCCTATGCCTGAATGTACCTCCACCTTGATTGAATTATCACCGCAAAACCACAAATAACCATTGGCCTTGAAGAACCCAAATTAAACACACCATTATATTAATCCGGTCCTAAATCCATCTGCTTGATCATCATACAGCCAATCCACGTGTAATTTGTCCCAAGTCAACTAGCTTAGTAAACTCTAGAGAGGGATCTCATTCTATCATTTCCATCCACCAGGATTATCTCACCATTGTCTGTCACTTAGAAACCTGTAAATATTGTTTTGCTCCAATTGCAAAAAAGACTCTACATGAGCGCTTGTTACTCCGTGCATCTTGTATCTAGTTCCTCATCAAGGTCAATGAAATACCATTAATCTCCATAGTTCTCATCAGATGATACAAACCATCAGACTTCTTTCCTTTCATTAGGACTAACAACTACGTATTATTTTCATGGCTCCACTTGTAGCTGAATATTTGTAACCCATAAAGTCTAATCAGCATAGTGATACTATATTTCTTTATTTCTTTGGAACATATGTCACACAACCCGAAGTACAAACCACAACCTCAAACATCTACTATCCCAAAACCTGTAACGTCACAAGTGGGCATGTTACCTAAAGACTATAGTTGTTTTCTTCTCTTAGAACCCATCAAAATACTCTTTTCTAGATTTTATATAAACATGACATCTTGAATCTAATATTACTCATCATAAAAGACCATAAGAACATCTACAATATATTATCTCTGTTCCTCTACCACTGCTGATAAAAAATTGGCACATCTTTTTTCTCGTCAACATATTTTGAAGAAACTTCTTAATGTGATCATATTCCTTACAGTGAAAACATTGCACCTTATTTTTTCCTCTAGACTTGGACCTAGATTTGTTATTCTTAAATCCCCTAGCATATGACTCTCCCATGTGATTCTCCTCTTGACCAACCATCCCATAATCTTGAGTTCTTTTAAGATTTGGTCTCCTAATCTTGTTTGGTAGGAGCAATGCCTTAACATCCTTTAAATTCACTTATCTCTCAAACTGCAATGTTGTCACCATGTTGTCGTAACAATCGGGAAGCAACATAAGAAGCAATAAGGACTTGTCTTCTTCCTCCACCTTGACATCAACCTTGTACAGTATTGCCATGTCAGATATAGCTTTTTGGTGAGACTTTTTCCCATGTAGAGATTTTCAACTTCTCTCATAAAACTGGTGACAAAACCTCACATAACATTAAATAGTATGTTATTTATAAGATAAAGTTGGATTGTGTTGACTACCTTCCTCTTTATGTCTTACCACTCATCATCCTCCATCGCTACGAACACTTTACTGCCATTGTGACTTGACCCACACACTTTAGAATCTATAGAATAAATTTTTCTACCCACCCTCCCTCTTCCTCTTCCTCCCAAATACGATCCAGAAACTCTGAAACCGATTGTTGGTGGAAACAGCCCTAATATACAACATGGTGGGGTTTGTGCCTAGAACACTCACGATTAATGCAATAAATAATAACTTGCAAAGAAATAAATTTAATAACACAAGCAAACACACAATACGAGAATCTTTACATCCTTTTGCTCTATGGCCTAAAACTATAACCAGAGAATTACAAGTTACAATGAAATATACTCCCCCTTTTCTCAACTCAACCCCAAGCCCAAAGAAAGCAAAGAATCCATTACACCCATAAATCTCTTTAAAACAACGAAGAAAACTATTCTCACCTTTTCTAAAGAACTAGTAAGAAATAGAAACCCTATTTCATATTGTGAAGAATCGTTTTTCTCTTGAGAAACTCTTTTATATAGAAAATCCTCAGTTCTCATATCCCATTTCCTTGCCTAATTGGAGAAGGAAACCACCTTTCTTTATGGAAGTTTAAATACTGGCCCTTGGATCAAGACTAGATCCAATAGCTACAAGTATGACATCAACAACAACAACAAGCTTGAAGTTTGGCAGACACTTACCTGATATTCAAAAGAAAAATTTACAACTCATATGTATAACCACTAACATCTAAGACATCATGCTTGCAGCTCATCAGAAAAACTAGAGGGGTGTACAAAAACTGTCCGCAAAAATACAACAAGACACAATGCAAGGAAGTCTGAATCTTTTATTTTCTAAACAGATATCTACCAGTCCACATGTAAACTTTCTATGGTAATAATGTCTCGATAGACACTTCAACTGGTCTAAGGACCTTTGACACAAGTAAGACAGTGAATAGCAATTTGGCAACAGTTACTCTTTCAATCTTTTGGTTTAAAACAATCTTTAAACCAAGTCCCATGACTTAAGCTCACGGGGAAGCACAGACATGGGTTATAAACCTGACGTGTAAGCACCACAAAGTTCCAATAAATGAGTTGGATGAAACTATCACTCTTTGACCTGCTTCCCTTAAAATAAGTAACATAAACCAAAAATATGGCAAAAGGTGACTAACAGTCAAAGAAATTCATTTTCAAACTACAAACCTACAACTCAAACACCCTACCAGGAAAAAGAAAAATCAAAACTGCTGGACCTATGCTTGATCAACAGCCAAGGAGAGCTATGAATAAGGATATTTACCGCTTTACGGAACTGAAAGAGGTCCATTGACGACTCAAGCGGGTAGCTTTGTCATTGGCTCCCGAATGGGAACTGGATCCGTCCAAAGGGAGAGACGAGGACAGCACTTTCTAAGACCGAGCATTGAGCAGGATGGACCTCCATAAAAGGGTCATTTTCTAACAGCTAGGGCTTCCTGTTTTCTAATCAGAAGAAATAATACAGTGACCCTACATCAACCATGCAAGGTTCAATGATAACACATGGCAGTAGAACATGCTTTCTGAAAATCATCCCAAAGGAGAAGCAAGTTCCTTTCCACAAAACTCCCCCAAAACTCCAAAAGATCAATTGGGAAAATGGTGATGCAGCATGCATGTAGGTGAGTGAGTGCGTGCCATAGGGGACTAAGCAAGAATACTATAAGGTATGTAGCAATATAAACTAGATTCCTACGAACACTAAAGCATGCAAATTTGTATAGTTTTCAAGTTAGTTTAGATATGCAATACTAAGTGTTCAGGCAAATAAAGTAAATGGAAAAATCATATCCTAATTTATGTGTTTAGAAATCCCAACAAATTAGGCATCAGTAAATGCCCAGTTTGCTGACCGAAAATTTAAAGTGGTTCAAAACATGGTTCAAGAAGTTTTTAAAGTGGTGAATTACATGAAAAGTGCAAGGGCCTTGTAATAGGGTTGAAACAATGAGAGTAATAGCCTAATGGGGCTTTACTAATGATGAAAAAGTCTTATGAGCTGTTAACACAGAAAATCCAACAAGCTATTCACTTAGAAATTTTAACAAACATGTGGGAAGCATCCAATTTTAAGTGATTCAAACCATGAGGATACTAGATGGGAAAACTTGGTAAAACCACCTAGGATGTTGAACATTTCCCTTGTTTTCCCATTTCTTCATATATTTGCTCACTCACCTGTTCCTACAAAAAAGGTAGGAATAATGGGGGAAGGAAAGGGAGGGAAATGAATAGTCACTTTTCTTTTCTTTCCCTTTCTCTCCTTTTCTTTTGGTGGTTTTACTTTTCTCTCCTTTTCCCATGGTTTACCTTGTAACAGACAAGGCCTTAGAGTGCACCTGATTTTGTAGTGGTTGAATTCCCTCATGTTGTCTAACAAGAGGATCCACCATATTTCATATCAAACTCAACGAATCGATCCAAGTTGATGATCCAAGTTGATGAAGATCACAAATCTGTCCAGAATTTTGAAGTTGCCACCCCACCTAGGAATCCCACTTGGGATTTCTTTAAGTGTTGAAGGAAAGAACCCCAATCCTACATAGGGTGTGTCGCCCAAGCCTTGTGCAACCCCTTAGATGTTTGAATCTTTCCAAAAATCTATATCTTCAAGTTGGTGAAGCAATCTCTTGCTAATGGAAAATTTTCAAGATTTCTGAAAGTTAGAAAGTAACAAAATAAAGAACAGATGAGAAAGAAAAGAATCATTTTAACCCAAAGAGAAGGGGCTGGCCTCCACCACAACCGTTAACTTGGAGGATCTCCAAGCCATTTTCAGGGTTTATGCTAAGTCTTTACATGCAAGAGAGACGAGCCAACGATTTTTTTTAAAAATCATTTATTAAATTATGAAATAGGCGTGTGGGTCTCTTTATAGAGCCTTCCACGTCTAAGGCTACATAAGAATGGGTCCTTTGTACCAAAATACCCATGTTCAGACAATTCTGCCCCAAAATACCCCTAAAACATGAAATTAGACTAAAATACCCCACTTCAAACTATTTCTTCCTAAAACACCCTCAAAACTAGCCCCCCTTACAATGTAACATAAAATAAAATGTAGCATAGAAATAAATGACTACCAAGCATAAAAAAAAAATATCCCTAAGCATAAATCTAAACTCTCCCAAGTCTGAAAAATAAAGTGAGCCCCTATCCGAACCAAAACGTGGGCCCGAATGTCCTCTGTCGCCTCTGATAAGTTTGAAATATACCACCCCTAGCTCTAATGTTCTCATCAACTCTCCCCTCCTAGGAAAGAGTTGCCTCTAACGATAAAATGTTGCGGTACCGCTCAAGTATATCTGGGTTGATCTGTCGGAGTTCGCTCTCTGTAAACCATGTGTTGTTGATCTGGTTTATGTTTCCACTTAACGAGATACCTCTGGTAACCTCCTCGTCGAGTGAAAATGATCTGATCATCCAAAATAGTTTCAACCTCCTCCCTGTGAGCAGTAACTGGTGGAAGTGGTGGCATAGGCTAAAGAGGCTGAGGGACTAAAGTCTGGGTCTCTGCAAAAGGCTCAAGGTCTGATATGAAATGGCCATGATAGGGAACCAAATCCTCCACATTAAATGTAGAGCTGATCCCTAAATCAGTTGGGATATCCAAGATATAAGCATTAGATCCAATTTTGTTTAGAACTTTGTAAGGTCCCCGAACTCTTCACATGTAACTTCCGCACAACCCCTACTAAGAATCTCTCAAGGCGGAATTTAACCATGATTGGATCCCCAACCTAGAACTCACGATATACTCAATGCAAGTCAGCCGACTATTTATAACACTCATTACTTACTCATAGCAATTCTCCGCCTAATCACCTGGTATAATGAATGAATGTGAAATACAAATGCAGATGCAAACTCAGATGAACGATGGGATGTAGACATAGAAATGAGGTTTATAAGAACCATGGGTCTATAACCTGTAACAATCTTAAATAGACTTATACCAATTATGCTACTGACCGAGCTATTATAAGCAAACTCTGTAGTAGATAAGACACAATCCCATGACCTAAGGTTCTCAACAACTAGACATCACAATAGGTCTCTAGGCTTCTGTTTACCACCTCAGTTTACTCATCTGTCTGAGGATGATAAACAAAAGAGAACTGTAACTTGGTACCCATAATCTTCCATAATGTCTTACAGAAATAACTGACAAACTTAACATTGCGGTTAGACACTATGGACTTAAGTACCCTATGTAAACAGACTACCTCATCAAAGAATAAACGAGCAATCTTAGAGGCATCCAAAGTCTTGACACATGGTATGAAGTGGACCATTTCGAGAAACGATCCACTACTGCCATAACGGAATCATGCTGCTTCAGGGTGTGAGGGAGGCCTAACACGAAATCTATACTCACATCTTGCCACAGAATGAGGTACTGTCAAAGGTGAATATAATCTTAGACTTTGCTTCCTCTGTTTTGCCAACTGACAAGTACAACATTGTTCTATAACTTTCGCTAAATTTTGTTTCAACCTGAGCCAGTAGAAACAGTCTTCAATTAGAGCAATGGTCTTATTTCGACTAAAGTGGTCAGCTACATCACCTGCATGCATCTCCCAGATCAGAAAGTCTCTCACTAAAGTGTAAGGAAGGCATAAGCGTGTACTTCTAAAAAGATACCCGTCATGAAGCACAAACTCTCCGCTCGTTGTTGGTTGATCACCCTGTAAGGAGTGGAAAATGAAGCCAAAATCCGGACAAGACTAATAATCCTCTCTAAGTCTCTCAAATCTGGTCACCTGGACGCTCATTGTCTGTAGGACGTAGAAACTCCATCTAGTTGCATCAGACACCTTATTTTCTAAACCGGCTTTGTGTTTCAATACAAATGTGTACTCCTGAAAAACTTCACCCACTTGGCATGCTGTGAGTTAAGTTTCTTCTGAGAACTTAAGTACCTCAGAGCCTCATGATTAGAGAATAAGATGAATTCTTACGGCAACAAGTAATGTCGTCAATACCTGAGGGACTGCATCACTGCATAGAATTTTGTCATAGATAGAATATTTTTGTTTGGCTTCATTTAATTTCTCGCTAAAATAGTCCACAGGGTGTCCTTCCTGACTAAGGATGCCACCTATTCCAACCCCAAATGCATCGCATGCAACTTCAAAGACTTTAGAAAAGTCAGGGAATCGCATGACAAGTCAGGGAATCACATGACAGGAGCTTTAGTCATCCTCGACTTTATCTCCTTAAAGGCCTTGGCTGCTGCTCAAGTCCACTTGAATTCACCTTTACGGATACAATCCATAATAGGTATCATAACTGAACTAAAACCCCGGTTAGACAACTTGTTGAAGGTAGTCAAACCATGAAAACTCCGAACCTCATGAATATTGGTAGGATCCGGCCATTCTACAATTGACTTGATCTTTTAAGGATCAGGGATCATCCCCTCACTAGATACGACAAATCCTAAGAAGATAACCTATGACGTTATGAATGCACATTTCTTAAGATTTGCATAAAATTTCTCTCTACGGAATATCTCACACACACTCTGCAACTTATTCAGGTGGATCTCCCTACTAGGGTTGTATATAAAAATATCATCAAAATGTACAACCAGAAACTTTCCAATGTAAGGTCTCAACACCTGTGTCATAACCCTCATAAAAATACTAAGAGCATTGGATAATCCAAAGGGCATGACAAACCACTCATAAAGCTCGTTCTTCGTCTTGAAGGCGATTTTCCATTTATCCCCAGACTTAACACGAATTTGGTGGTAGCCACTTTTTAAATCTATCTTGAAAAAGATAATAACTTTAGCCATCATGTCCAACATGTCATCTAGTCTAGGGATGAGAAACCTATACCGTACTATGATCTTGTTGATGACTTTGTTATCTACACACATCCTCCAAGAACCATCATTCTTTGAAGTAAGGAGTACAAGTACGGCACACGAACTCATGCTCTCCCTAATGAACCCCTTTCTCAGCAATTCATCCACTTGATGTTTTAACTCAACATGCTCTATAGGGTTCATCCTATAGTGAGGTAGATTTGGAAGAGCTACTCCAGGGACTAGATCATTGGCATGCTGAATATCACGCGTTGGTGGTAACTCATCTAGCAAACCCTCAAGAAACATCTCTCCGGATTCTCTGATAAGTGGCTCTACCTTAACTGGGAGATCAAAAATAGGGTCAGGGGTCACTGATCTAGCAACTAATGCATACAATGGTGCATCCCCCTAAACCTCTTGCTCGAACTCCTTAGGGCTAAGGATGTTTAAGGTCTTTATCTATGGACCCTTCACATCCTTCCCTTTATCCACCGGACTTTTGCCTCTAGTCTAGGCTTTTGGTGGGAGTAGAGTGAGCTTAATCTTCTTGCCCTTGAACTCAAACATGCACATGTTGGTCTTGCCATGCAACGTGGCGTTCATGTCAAAGAGCCAAAGTCGGCCGAAGATCATATGCCATATGTCCATAGGCACAACATCACACCATATCTTGTCCTTGTACATGCCAAACTCAATGGGAACATAATATCTATGGGTGACTGGAATAGAAGAAAAATCTACCCACAACACTCTATAAGGCTAAGGGTAAGGGATGGTGGTGAGTCCAAACTGCTTCACATTCTCAGTAGAAACTCCATTAGTGCAACTTCCACTGTCAATGATGACTTTGCAGTTTTTATCTCCACATTTGACAAAGGTACAAAAGATGGTTGTCCTTTGCCAATCCTCTTCTAAAGCAGACTGGATGAGAGCACATCTCACCACCTAGATGGGAGCCTGGGGAGAGGGATAACTAGAATAGGAAGGTCTCATGACAACTAGATAACTATCCTCCCTCTCTCCATCATCATCACTTGGGGCCTGAATAAGATTAACAGTCTCATCAATGTCAATCTCATTATCATATGGGTGTTGATCCCTCTAGACCTCCTCTATAATTTCCTATAGAAACAGAGCATGTTCTCTGTGTGAAGGATAAACCTTCAACTGATGCCCTATTCCCCCACACTTATAACATCTCTCAGGATTACCCGAAGAACGAGCCTTGGCCTCTTCTTTTCCTTGATTAAGAACTAGGCCAGTCCTAGAAGTGTCAAGACCAACTCTAGGTGGCTACCCTCTTAATGGGGGTCTCATATCCAAGTGTCTAGAATCTTGGGGTCGTGGAGCCGTAGGCCTCACATACCTCTCCATATCCTGAGTTATCCTGTAGATCTGCTTCAGGGTGATGATGTAGTAGGGGATAAGCTCCTTCTGAATCTCAGGTCGGAGCCCTATCTTAAAACGAGTGATGGTCATCTTAAGACTCTCACGAACTCTACATCTCAACTTGTTATTATCAAATCTCATGATGTAGTCCGCTACACTAAATGATCATTTACAAACTGCGTTCTACTGCTCAAGAAGTCTAGTACGATAATGACGTGAAACGTACTTCTTTTGAGCTTATCTTGCATGTTTGCCCAAATAGTGATGGGTCTTTAATGTCTCCAATAGATCTGTTGCTCAACTGACTCCTAGTAAAGTTGAGCTAACCCAAACCGTTTCATCTTAGCGAATTTAACTTGCCTGTAAAGGGAGATATCGAACTAGTCAAAATACTGGTCCATCCCTCGAATCTAGTTCAAGAAGTGTTTGGGGTCTAAGCGTCCCTCAAAGGTAGACACGTCAACCTTCATCAACTTTAGAGCTGTCTCGAGGTCTTTAGGGTCTCTATGATTTCTCAACCCTCGCTGCCTCCTATAATCTCGGGGATCAATATCCTCATCCTTAAACTCCGAGGTCCCCTCTCGGGTAGAGATCCTCGCCTCTGGTCCCTCAAGATAGATTGGAGAACTACCCCTTGGTGGGGTCCTTTTGGGCTCAAGCCCATGCACAGGACTCGAAGTTCTCCTATCATGACTCCTCATAGACCCATGGCCTGAATGATGGTTGTGAATAAGATCCGAAGGACCTCTCCCCTCATGAGAACCTCTCAGGGTACGGGAACTCAACTCTCTACGGACTTCCTCTATTCGGTTATGGATGTTCTTGTTGCTAGCTTCCAAAGCTTACACCAACTTATCCACCTTTTCTGTCAAGTCCCTAAAGACTAGGTCCTAAGTGAGTTGGGAGCTAGTTCCTTTTCCCAGGGACATTTTGAGATGATAGTCAAGTCCAAACCTAGTGGACATACACCAAAGGACTTGGGATCGTCAAACTACAGTACTCCCTAAGAGAATGTCTAGACTCTAAATGCTAGAAAATGCCTAAGACTCTAAAGAAAATGGTATAAGATGCAATGCTATAAAAGAAAATGCAAAGACTAACCTACCATGCAAAAACTACACCTAAAATGCAACCTAAGGGTTCCTAATACCCTAATCTAGGCTCTGATACCAAATCTGATGCAAAATGCAAGTGAGTGTGTGTCATAGGAAACTAAAACAGAATACCAAAAGGTATATAGCAATATAAACTAGATTCCTACAAGCACCAAAACATGCAAATTTGTATAGTTTTCAAGTTAGTTTAGATATGCAATATTGAGTGTTTAGGCAAACAAAGTAAAGGGCAAAATCATATCCTAATTTATGTGCTTAGAAATCCCAACAAACTATGAAACAGTAAATGCCCAACTTGCTGGCCGAAAATTTAAAGTGGTTCAAAACATGGTTCAAGAAGTTTTTAAAGTGGTGAATTAGATGAAAAGTGCAAGGGCCTTGTAATAGGGTTGAAACAATGAGAATAATGGCCTAATGAGGCTTTCCAAAGTGATGAAAAAGTTCTATGGGTTGTTAACATAGAAAATCCAACAAGCTATTCACTTAGACATTTTAACAAACATGTGGGAAGCATCCAATTTCAAGTGATTCAAATCACAAAAATTAATGGGCTGAAATATAAGGGTTTGTATGGGAAAATTAAAGGCTTTGGTAGGGAATTAATAAACCTCACAAATCGTGGGCTGTAAGTTCAAATAATTTCCCAGAAAATTAGCCTACAACTTTCCCGTTCATGCCAACAAATCCACCCTATTTTTGCTCAACTAGGAAAGAAGAATAGGGCTAAAAACTGTAAGAGTGCACCTGATTTTGTAGTGGCTGAATTCCCTCGCGTTGTCTAACAAGAGGATCCACCACATTCCATATCAAACCCAACAAATCAATCCAAGTTGATGAAGAACACAAATCTATCCAGAATTTTGAAGTTGTCGCCCCACCAAGGAATCCCACTTGGGACTTCTTTAAGTGTTGAAGGAAAGAACCCCAATCCTACATAAGGTGTGTCGCCCAAGCCTTGTGCAGCCCCTTGGATGATCGAATCTCTCCAAAAATCTATATCTACAAGCTGGTGAAGTAATCTCTTATTAGTGAAAAAAATTTCAAATTCCTGAAAATTAAAAAATAACAAAACAAAGCATAGAGAGAAATAAGAGAATCCTTTTAACCCAAAGGGAATGAGCTGGCCTCCACCACCACTGTTAACTTGGAGGATCTCCAAGCCATTTCCAGAGTTTATGC